>JASSUY010029420.1:23035-61312 GCA_032466535.1 Forpus xanthops
ACTTGTCTTTCTGTGATGTTCCCCCCCCCCCCCAAGTTACTACAGTATGTTTCAGCTGTTTAGACTGGAGAGGAGACATTAGCTTACTGCAGCCTGCAGTACTTTAATTGCCCTTTTTATGACTGTCTAGACATCATGCAGATGCATGTTTGTGGTGAGAAGACATTTCCCCCTCTGGTTATACGATAGTCTGAAACCTTTACATTGCCTATCTCCTTACCCCCTCTGTCTTGGAATGTGTTTTACTCCATCCATCTCTGAAAATCACTTTTTCCTGTTTTACTTTTTTGAAGGACACTTCAGTCTCCATTTTCCTGTTCTTTTCCAGTCTCTTATTTGCAAATGTTAATGCTTTCTGGGGGAATAAAGGTATGTGGAGCAAACTGCTCTTGGAGCCTCCCGGGCAGGTCATGCTGCTGAAGCCGGAGCTGAGGGATGGCTTTGTGCACTGTTGTTTCTGCGCGATGCCCCGCATGTACCTGCAAGTATAGTGATGCATATGCATGGCTGTGTTTATTTGGGTTCCCCTTGCCATAGGAGCACAGCCTTGCAGGCCAGGTTTAAGAATGAAAATATCAGCAAGGTTTGAATGGGTTCAGAGTTTTAGTTATGCAAATAGGATGCATTAATTAACCCCGTTGCTATAGCTACTGCTTTATTGTTAAATGCAGTGAAAAGGGGACAGGCTGTGTCCATGGATAATCGTCCCCTCTGTGCTCTTCCCCCCTTCCCTGTTCTCCCCAAATCGCCCTCCATCCTGGTGTGAGGGCAGCTGCTGCTGTGCTCTGAGGCTGGGCTGCCCACCCACTGCCCAGTGTCCTCCTCCCCATGGCCTGGAAAGCTGGGGTAGGAATCACGTCTGCCACAGGGATAGAGCCGGCAGGATCCTCAGCCCATAGCCTCTTCCCTTCAACTACCCCCCAAAACCTATTGTCGGGGCTGACCTCACTGGTCGGCTTGCCACCACCACCCTGTGTCATCAATCTGCTGTCTGGGGGCTGCATGGGAACGGGACAGGCACCTGGGGACAATGGGGCAGGAGGGACGCAGATGTGCCAGGGGATGGGGATTGGAGTGGGGAGGGGAGGCTGGCCTCATCCTGTTGCAGCCAAGAGATGGGAGAACTGGAAACGCAGCCTCATTCTCTGCTCCAGAAATGGTCTCTGCTGAGCGAACGCCGCTGGGTTTTGCTTTGAGAACAGCTTCTCTTTTTGTGTCTGCTTGAAAACTCACGAGTGCAAAGTGCTACGACAGAACTGAGGCTTTGCAGCGTATCTGCTGTAGGAGCTAAAGCCTTTTCCATGCTGCTGCTGCAGCTGAGGTGGAAGTAAATACATTACCTTTTATTTTGTGAGATGGGGCATTTTTACTCCTCACCCACATTCTCTCTGAGGTGTATATATACACAGGTTTAAAATCGTTTTTCACATCTCCCTGTGAGACTGTGCATATGCATTTGTCCCGTCTGGTGGTGCTCAGACCAGTTCACAAACTGAACTTGAATATTGCAGTGACCAGACGCAGTGTGCATGTCTGGGCATTTGCATGCGTTTTGCATATACTTTTTCTGCAGCGCATGATTATGTCTGTAACTGAGGATTGTCCTTGTTCCAGGCAGTAACTTACCTTGTGAAAGGTCACTCCGTTTATAAGCAAAAGATGCAAAATGATAGAGATGATAACAGTGCTTAAGAAGAGGCGGAGGAGGGTGAGCCCTGGACAGGGCTGAGGAAATCCGGTTGCAATCACAGCCCCGTCGTGACCTGTGTGGCTTTGGCCAACTTGCTCAATGTGTGTTTCCACACCCGTCTGTGCGCCGCATGTCGGGGCAGCCCTGGTGGCACTGCTGCCACGGGACATGTGTCCCAGGGAGCCCAGGGCAGCTGCAGCACTGTGGCTTCAGGATGGGGTCCCCAGCATCGCTCCCAAATGCCAATGGGCTCCTCAGGGGTGTGCTGGGTTCATAAGTGAGGTGGTGTGGGGGGAGTCATGCTGATTTGTACAGGAAGAATGCCAGAGGTACAGAGGTCCCCCAGCCACAGCTTGTGGTGTTTCATGGCTTCTCCGTGCCTCTGCCACATCCCTGAGCTGATGCTGGCTGTGAGTTGATGGGTGCCATGCCTCTGGCAGGGAGATACAGGCGTTGCTGCTTGCCTGTGTCCCTCTCAGGTTGCCCCTGCTCAAGCATGGGTCCCACAGGACTTGCTGGGCACTGTGCTAGGGTTAGGTGCTGGTGCTGGGGCACCTGAGCTGCAGCTGGCTGTGCTGGGTATGTGGCCGAGTGTGTTGGGAATCAGCCGATTAATGGTTTTCCCAGGAATAAGTAGAAATGGAAACTAGAGGGCAGGCAGGGTGGCAGGAAGTGGGAAGGAAGACCCAGTGAAATCTGTTATGTACAGTGTTAAATGCGGAGAGGCTGTGGTCCATGCTGATGGTGGATGCTCCCTCCTGCCATCACTCCTGGCTGTGTGGTGATGGGATGTCACATGCTGAGCAGGAAAGCCTGTGCCATCTCCTCTCTTTGCAGGCAAGGAGAATGCTTTGCTGCTGCTTTCCTTTCTGTGCAGCGCACTGGATCCTTGTGACCTGCAGAATTCAAGTTGCCTTGTTTTGATGGGCCTGGTGACTAACGAAGCACATACTCGGGGGTGTATGGGTGGCAGGAGGAGGAGGAAGCAAGCTGTGGCGTTGCCAGCAGTGATCGGTGCTGTGCACCGGGTGTTGCAGTGCTGGTGGCTGTGCCTGACTGCGAAGCTGCGGGTGCCAAGCTGGTACGAGGCAGTGCTGTGGCAGCAGGAGACAGGACTCACATGAAGCTGGAATCAGAAACCCAATCCCCGTAATTGCTGTTGGCTTTCTGGGGAGGTGCAAAGTCCTCCCTGGATGGAGCACTTGCTCTCCTTGGAGCGTCCGCAACTGGCAATTTGTCTGTTGAAACAGATGTGGGCAGCGACAAACATCTATTTCTATAACTAGAAACGAATTTGGTAATTGCCTTTTTCAACAGGACTTGCTCAAGCAGGAAATGAAATTCCTAAATGGCAGTTAGCAGAAGTATTTATAGCTAAGTTCATAAATGAGATGTGCTTTCCTTTGTCGTGAGTTTCTGCTGGGTGGAAGGAAAAAAACTACAGTAGCAAGCCACATATTGATTAGGAGTGTTTCCAGGGTATATGAAAATACTTATTTATTAATGTGTTTATTTTTGATAGTTGTAGAAATACCCCTGAAAACAAAACCCATTGGCCTTTCAGGGTCAGCTGGTAGGGGTTGATCTGGATATTGTATGCTGTGTTTTTTGACTCAGTTTTTGATAGGATTTTGTTCAGACTTACGGTGTTTGTTACGGTTACTCTTGTTCCATGTTCCCTCTCTTGATGCTTGTGGTCAAAGTGGTGGGTGATGTGCTGGCCTCCCCCTTGGCTCAGACATTGTCTGGGCCTGATGCCATTGTGCCACATCATGGGGAGCAGGAGATGCTCGGGTTGTTCTCAGTTTGGTGGGAGCTGTGAGGCTTTCTCAACATTTTCTAGCGAGCAAACAAATTGACCTGCCTTTTAAGTGCAAAATCATAGAATCATAGAATAGTTAGGGTTGGAAAGGACCTTAAGATCATCTAGTGAAATACTTAATTCTTTTAGTCCAGTTTGTCTGTCCTTAGCTTTGGGATTTTGTGCAGAAAATACATTCTCTCAAAATCCTGGAGAAGGGGACGGTGAGTGAAACAGCACAAAAAGGGAGAAGAACGGCTGGTGTATGTGAGGCTTTAGAGAGTGTGAACATCCCAAAGAACCTCACTAGTTCTCATTGCTCTGAGGAAGCTGGTTAGTATGAAATGGGGCCGTTTCCTTTAAAACAAACAGAAAAAGGGGTGGGGGTGCAGGATGAGGCCATCATTTGCCAGTGACTCAGAGGATGTGGTGCTTGACTACCCAGGGTGACAAATGAAGAAAGTGCACTATATTCAATGCAGTTATGGCCCAGGGATTGATGCTGTGAACATGAGTCCTTTGGGGCTCCATCATCCATCTTCCAGCGATGCTTCTCAAACTGGCTCCTTTTCTGAGTCCCCCTTGCTCTCTGCACACCTGCCCCCTTCTCAGCCGGCCATTGCTAGCTCACTGTTATTTCTGTTTGCTGCATCACAACCGGCCATGCTGAATCTGGAAATGCAGTTTAGGTGTACTCATGATGCATGAAACACGACCAAACCCAGTGAGCGCTTCCCAGCTGCCCTGCCTGTTGTCACAGGCCTCATCCTGCTCTCTTTGCTTTAGTGCTGCTGCAGCAGCTCCAGCTTCAAGGTACTGCAGATTAGTGCCAGTGATGGCAATATCAAGATCACATTCTGTATCTATCTCCAGTACTTCCCATGCTGCCTTGTAAACAAATACAATTGTTAACAGTCTGATGGGCTCTTCATATGTGGTTTTATGAAGGTATTGTTTAGAAGATAAATATAGCAGATACTAATACACGAATATTGCAGTAATGACTTTGCTTGGTCTGATTGTTTCTAAGATGGCCTAACAGACAAGCAGCAAAGGGTGAGTAATCTGCTACCTGAAGTTCTTTGTTCTTCCATCTCTTCTTCCCTGTCCATGGCCTCTGAGAGGGAGAACATTGGTCTCTTTAACACGTGGAGCTCAGCATCTGGTGGATGCAGTGTCCTCTGTAAGGCAGGAGCAGTGCTCCGTGCTGCACCCTCTCTGGCAGTATTTGGATTCCAGCTGTTGCCTGGAGCTGTTTTGGTTCTTGCTTAAATTAGAGCAGTTCAGATGTAATGTTTAGCATAGCGGGCATGTCCCTTTTGCAAGTGGGGCTGGGAAGGATGAGCCACAGCAGAGCTGCTTGCACCCGACTGTGTTGCTGCTGTGCCTGGGTATTTTCTGCTGGGTGTTTTCCTCCGTGCTGTGTGAACAGGGAAGGGAGAGGGGCTGTGGTCAGACACGGTCCCAGCACTGACCCCACTGCCTCTCCAGTGGGATGCAGCAGAATCCAGGCCCCAGCAGCTGCTCCCTGAGGAGTTGTGAGTTTACTCCCGACTAAAATCCTAGCTCAGGACAGTGGTTGGATTCACGTGGCTCTTAAATTCACATTCTTTAGCCTTGAGTGGAAAAATTGAGGTCCACTGTTTGACCACATTGCTTAACCCACATCCTTTTACTTAGGCTTTGACGAGCTTCTGGCTTAATGACCATATTTTGCTGGACTTGAATCTGCTGAGTTTAACCCTCGTGTGCTTCCAGGCAGCCACATGCTGTGCCAAAGCGTGCCCAAACTTTGCTGTAACATCTGTCCCTGATCTCCAAAAGTATGCTTGTAGCAGGCAGGCAAAAATGCAAGCTCTTGGGGTGGGCAAAGGTCTAAAATGAGCATGAGGACAGTGTTGACCGCAGGCCAGCTCTGGGGGCCCTTCTTTGGTCCAGGCTTGCTGCAGACCACTTCATTAATGTCAGCTCTGGTCTTCTGTTTCTCTGCTTCCAAAAGGTGGCATGTTGTTTTTTATAAGGCAAGGCAGTCCAGGGTGTCCTCAGCTTTCACTTTCCAAAAGTGATTAGGACTTGTTTCGTGTCCTCACTATTGGAGCATGCAAGGTAGTGGTAGGCTCTCAGCTGTTCGTGGCAAGGACTGTCCTTGTATGTCTCCTTGTTCTCAGCAGTGCCTCTAGGCACTGCTGAAGCTCTGGTACTCTGAAATGTCAGCAAAAACCGGGGAGGGGAGCGGGCTGGGCTGTCAGATAGCTGACAGAATGGATAAGGTTGGCCCTCCTCCTCCTCTGCAGCCTGCTGGTGCTGGAGCCCCTGCCCCTGCTGATGCCTTCAGCTGGAGATGTGGGTGCTGAGAAAGTCACACCCATCACTTCTCGTTTAGGGCAGTGTCTCTGCCTACCCATTGGCAGTAAGTTTCGTGTGAAGACGGCAGCCCAGGTTGGAGAAAATGCTGTGTCATGTCCTTTTTCTGCCTGTCAAAGGCCCTGGTAGGGAAGCAGACAGGGATGTCTGGACCAGCAGCTGAGAATGATGCTTGCTGCAGGATGCTGAGGAAGCAGCCCAGGTTTTGGCTGCTGACAGACATTTACTGATGCTGGAAGAGGGGAAGCTTGATCTGCCCGTATTCCAAGATTTCTTTTTCATTTGCTCTTTGATGAGCTGCACAAGCTTGTTGAGAAGCCTTGAAGCTACTGGCCTGAAACCATTGTTGGGTGAAATCCTTGAGCATCCCTGCTTCATGTCCCATAAAACTTTTAAGTGCAGAATCAGGGGAATCAAGAACAGGGAGAAAGGATGCAGAGACACTGTTCAGTTCCAAGCTTCAAGTTACTGTCAGTTCCAGTCTGATTTGGGCTTCCATTTCTTCTTGGATAGCCTCAACTGCACAAGCTCACTCAGAAAGTATCTGTACCCTTATTTATGTCTTTTGCGTGTTTTTTTTTTTTATGTAACTAGAGTGCTGTCATCAAGGGCCATAAGGGACCTGTTCAAACAGAAGATGCCCAAGGGTGGGGGTGAATGAAAAGACAAGAAAATTGGGAGGAGAAGGAGTTGCAGTCAGGGCTGTGCACATCTCTGCTGCGCCTTGCTCTGAGTCACGCAGCCAGGGCAGCTCTGTGGATATCAGAGGTGTTAATGGAAAATTAGGGATGAAAGTGCTCACTGCAGATTTGTGAGCACTCTTCTTTAATCCATCCGGTTAATTTTGTCATGTCTAGAAAGACTCCGTGTGTGTGTGTGTCTATATGCATAGAGACCTTCCTTCCTGGAGGGTTGGAGGAGGGCTGGTGCATGGAGGACAGAGCATTGCAGTCAGTTGAATTTACCCTAAATCCCCAAGGATTATGGAAGAAGCTGGGGCATGTGGTGTGACATTACAGTGCCACCACATTTAGCTGACCGTAGGCTGCAATTCATGTATGGATTTCATAAGCTTCAGGACTTGATGTGTCCCAGCCGTCTCCAGTCCTGGGGGCCGTGCTGGAGGCACTGCTGTGGGACGATCCCCACTGAGGTACCCCACTCCAGGTCATTGCAGGCTCCTGAATGGAATCTGTTGAATCAGAGCGGTGCTGAGTCACCCACGTGGACCAGGCACCATAAATAACCATGGACGCTCCATAAAGCAGCCGTGCACCATGAGGAACAGAAAGTGCTGCTTCATGGTTGGAGCAAGGGCTCTGGGGGCACAAAGCAAGATGCTTTTCTCAGCTTTTCTTTCCCTAAGCATCACCTTGTGCTTTGCATGGTGCTGACAGGTATTCTGCTGCCACACTACAGGATGTATGTGTGCTCCCAAGGGCTGGTTGCTGGCAGAGAGCTCAAGTGCCCTTTGCTGTGCATTCCCTGTTCATGCCAATTGATTTGTGCCCAGTGGTTGCATCCTGTTGGTGAGCTCTTTGGCTCCGTGCCTGTACCAATGACCATGCTTCCCCTGCAGTCCCAGGACAGACCTGGTTCCTTGGTGAGGCTGAGCCTCATTCTTGGGCTGAGTGACTCAGGGAAAGACTATGTCCCTCATCAGTGGATGGGCTGGGAGCATGGGCTCACCACTTGGCAGCTGATGTAGGTGCTCAGGGTCAGAGTGCATACTCATCCACCTCACCGTGATGCAACTCCCATGCCAGGCTTTGCTCCAGCTGCTTTTGGTTTCCCAGGGAACCAAATTATACCGTTCCTCACTACCAACCCCCTATATCTGTGCACTGATTTCATCCATAGGATGTGGCTCTGCTGCCTGAGTGGAAGGGAGGCTGTGCTGTGTCCACCGCAGTGGGAAAAGCCTGGCTCTAAAACCCTGCCTGGGTACCTGCAGGCCCTGCTGGGGTGGTCAGGGGGGCTGCAGGGGCAGGGTAGGGCCAGGGAGCTCAAGCTGCCTACCGTTAGGGTTCATCCTTATCCCATGTCTTCTGGACATGGGATAAGGATGCTGCCCAGGTTTGTGCAAGACCTCATTGCATCTGTCTGTGCTTCAGTTGGAAAGTTAAAAAAGTCCTAATTTGGTTCTGGCTGTTTCATTGAGCTGGTTTTATTCTAGTTTATATTATACTGTTTTATTTATCCCTCCTGTTCAGCAGCAGGAGGGATCTCTGTACAAAGCTATCCCATTCTGCCTTAATATGGAAGTTGAAGTGTGTTGAAGAAATCAAAGACCAGAACTGAAGGCATTGTACGTGGCAGGGTTCCTTGGTTCTTGATTTAGGCACTTATGGGATGTTTCTCTTCTAACATAAGTGATATTTAATTAGAAATAGTCCCTTTGTACAGTGGAAAATGGCCAGCATGGAAATTTCCATACAGCTGTGTTGCAGGGCAGTGTCCCAGTGCAGACAAGGACTCTGTTATCTTGGATTGTAGGCGTTTGTGGAGGGTCTTCAACCAGATGGTCCTTGAGCTGCAGTGGGCTAAAACCCAGGGTTGGGTCAGACTTGCTGCCCAGCAAGGAGCCTGGCTGCTGGAAGAGAGCACCTGTGTGTCAGTAATGGCGCAGCTGTGAATCAGGGGAGATGCTATCTGAATGTTCTGAAATAGCAAACCCTGCATTGTTCTCAGCCCCTTTTTAGTCTCCCTGACCCTTCCTCACTTCCTTCTGGATTTCTCTGCTGCTCAAACTTACATCAGTTTCTAGATTAGGGGAAACCACTGGAGTTAAGCTTTCATTTTAAACCCGTTTTTTTGCCTTTTCTGTGATGTGTGTTATTGCAGGTGCTGGGGCAGTGTTGGAAGTTTCTCCATAGCGATGGTGCTGTGCCCACCACTCCCAAAGTGTGATGGGGACTTTGCCTGCCTCCCCTCTGTCAGGCACGTGGAGCAACCTCAAAACACAGTTTTGAACGTATTTCCCAAAGAATGTTGATAACATGAGTGATAATGGGCCTTTGATGCTGAGGGACTGTCATGGGAACTCCCAGAAGCTGAGGTGCATTATCCTATCAATCCTGAGTAAAAATTAACTAAGAACTCATTAACTCTGAGCAGCGAGGCTTGCTCAGGTGGTGCCTGATCTGCCTGGCACGGAGCAGGGTGCTGATGCCTCACACGAGGCTGATGTCCACCAGAAGATGAAGTCAGCCGCAGGAGGGTTTTGCCAAACCCATAAGAACGTGTTTGTGTGAGCTCTGTGGTTGGACTCATTGTGCTTGAACTGTCCCAGCAGTGTATCAGGTTGGGACTAAGGGGGTTTTAATGATAAAATACTCAGAGGAAGTGAAAGTCACAGTAGGAACAGTGAACTGTTTTGTAGGGGATTCTCTGCTTCCTTTCATGTGTCCCAGCTAAACAGACTTGGATTTTAGCACTCTGCACCACAGCGCTGATGACAACTGGCTTATTCTTTTAAACTTTTCTTCTTAGGAATTGTGACTAGTGCATTTAAGCGAGCCATGACCTCCTGAATAATTTCACCTCTTATCATTGCTTCTCATGTGATACTCAATCCCAATGTATATATATATATATATACACAATGTAAGTGAAGCTTACAGATAACTTTTGACCTGCAGATGTGTGTTATACCCAGCTGAAAGCAGCGGTCATCTTGGCTGAGACTCTGTCTGAAATCTGTTCTGTCCACTTGCAAATGATAACTGGAGGAGTCTTAATGGCAGCAAAATGCAGGTGTAATTTCTTTTTCCCTGTTCGTCTTTATGCTTGTTAGAGCTTTGGAGCATTTGTCTTCAGCAGTGATACTCTATGTGGAAGGAAGAGCATTAACAAAGTTTATAGTAAGTGTTTTATGAACTGTAGTGCAGCTGTAAAAGTAAGGAAATGCATCTAAAGTGTATCACAGCCTCACCTGCCCTGCGGCTGTTATGAACCATGCGTGCATGCAGAGGCTCAGTGCTCCCTGTGTCACCATTGACTCGAAGAGCTCTCCTTCCTTGCAAAAATACTGATGAATTTTAAACCTGTGCATGCCAAGTATTATGCGCATTGCTGCTCGAGGAAGCTCTGAGATGCAGCTGATTCTGCTGAGCCCTAAGCATGGTCTTTGGTGGGAGGTGTGGGGCCAAGTACCTTGGCAGCCGTGCCAGTGAGGTGCCTCAACGTCAGCATCCATTGCCACTTCCATAGATTTCAGGCACTTGAGAGCCTTATCTTGGTGGCCAGACAGCAGCCCAGAAGGGCATGTGCTGCCTTCCTCTGGAACGCTGGAGAGCGGCTACAGGCTGCACATTGCGGAGCCCACAGGCTTTGGCCAGCAGCGGAGTCTCCTATCATTCATTAATGTAATGCTATAATCCACTGCAAACCCCTTATTCAAGGCCACATGTGGTTTAAAGTGGCAAGCGAGAGATGAACTTGAAGAATGGGATGTGACAAGTGATTTTACTTGATCACGAATATCCAGTTTCAGGGTTGTGAGAATCTGGGAGGAAAATGCTTAGTTGCAGAACAGTCGCACGCGTGCTGACCGCCTGCCAGAGCTGCGGCGTCTAGACAGAATACAGAAAAGCAGGTTGTGTCACTTCAATGTGATGCCTGAACCTGTTAGTTTGAAACATATTCTGGAATAAAAATTATGCAGAATTAAATTAGTGTGACCTTACTTTGCATTTGGAGGCTGAATGTGCCCATCTTGTAAAGCCTCGTGCGTTTATAACACTTCCCTTGGGGAAAATTACAGAGAGGAATGGAATGAGGTCTCTTCTAATTGAAAAGTGACAATGATTAGGAAGCCAAATACAAAATGTGTTGAGTATTTTTTGTCTTGTTTTGTTGTGTGTGTGTTTTTAAGAATACCAGTTGAATTATAAATTATGTGCTCTGCAGTTTGGCTTGTTTTTCATTCCCCCAAAGGCTTTTTATTAGCATAGCAGCTGAATTGCAGTTGTATAATAACGTATTAACTCAAAGTTTGGGGTTTTAATGATGTTTCTTCATTAGTTTGACTGGGCTGATTGGCTAAAATCCTACCAAGTATATCCAGCTTTCCAGTGTATTGGGTTTCCCCCCCTCCTTCTGCAAATGAAGCCCATAAAGACAAGTTAAAACAGAGGGAGAGTTGGCAGAAACTTTGGTGCCTCAAGTGGGTATGAGTCTTGAAACTTGAAAAGCACAAATTGAGTGTGTGGGACTTTTTTGTTTGGTTTGCCTTTTATTTTTTCCAAAGGCCAGGTTGGGCAACATGGGCATTCTTGGGATTAAAGCTCATCTCGGCATGCCTGATGTGTGCTCCCAGGCGCTGCGAGGCTGTGCTGCTCCTCACAGGCTAGGCTGGGGTAGAGTGAAACTCAGTGCGCTGTGTGGCCTCTGCTCTTCTCTGAGATCCTGTGGGTGCAGAGTGCAGTTCCTGGTGGGTTTGGCCTCCTTGTGTACATGAAGCATTGGGAAGAAATCCTAATTTCTGCAGCACCGCCAAAGGAGACATGGGTGCAGATGCATTTCTTGTGTATGATACTGAAACATTTGAACCTTTGTCTGTGTTGCAGGGTGAGGGTAGATACGCTCTGCTGCAGTGACTGAGCTGCTTGCTTCCCTGTGCTAGTGAAGGAGATGAGAGAAGAGCATGGCCATTGGCATGAAAAGGACAGAGTCCAAGTGGGGGGAGCTGATCAGGTTTTATCATTCAGACATGTTTCACCAAACCCATTTACAGAATATTAATTTGCAGCTTCATTTGTTCTCATTCCTTCCACAAAGAGGGATATTAAAATCGCTCTGCTGTTGTTAACATCAGCGTGATTGCTGTAATGTTAGTCTGGATTCCCCATTGAAATAACCATGTAGGGTTTAAAGAGCAGGGCCAAGCACTGCCTGCACCTCTTGGCCATGCTGTGTGGCTCCTGGGGCAGACCAGCCCACCCAGATGACCAGCTGCAAGGAGAATGTGGGAGAGAAAGATGGGACAGGAGGAGTGTCCCTGATGGAAATCAGCATCCCCTTTGTTCTGGTAATCACACTGTGCCTTAGTCTTGGCAACTCTTTATACTGCTCCAATTACAGGAGTCCCAGAGCCAGAACAAACAATGTTTGGAGCTGGATTGGGATGGATGAGATGCTGGTGTGCTGTCCCAGATCCTGATGGAATTCCCACCCTTTCTTCTGCCTCAGGCTCTGCTTGTTGCACGTCTGTATGTGTGTGAAGAAAGCTTGGCTTAGGTTGTTTGTAAATGACGTGTCTTGTGTGTGTGCCTTCCTAGGAAGGAATCAGGGCAGCGCTTCCTGATGGCCAAACTTCACCTGTGTCACCAAAGTACTGTGACCAATATAGCAAGGTTTGGTTCATTTAAGGGACCTTTCGTCCTAGGAAAGGAACTTTCCCTTACAATTGCCTTGGTCTTGTTTTTCTTCATAAATGCAACCTCTTTTAACAGCAAAGGAAGTTTTCCGTCACTGGCCCTATTTATGTATTTTTTTTCTCGTGTTTTCTTACTGTGGCCAAAGCACATGCTGCATTTTGAGGCTAAATTGACTCATCTTCCTAAAAACATTGGTTGGTTTTTGGTTTGTTCTTTTCAGTAATGAAAAAGCAAACTGGTGCAGCAGCACTAGGGCCTGCTTTTGGGCTTTGTGGGGATGTGCTCTTACATGGGGGGTGCCATGGGAAAAGGCTTTTTTGGTTTTAATGATTTTGTGTCATCCTCTTCCCAGCCCTTTGAGTTCTGGTGTGTTTGTGTGTCTGGTTAATGTGACTGGAACCTCCTGTTCCAGCCCATTCCTCCAGCAAGGGGCACCCATGGCTGTTCTCAGGTCCCATGGCTCGTCATTCCCACGGACGAGCTGCGCTGCTGCTTTGGGGCTGGATCATGAATTGTTGGCAGTGTGGTTTTTCCAGGCTCTTCCCCTAACAATGGTTTTCAAGCACCTCGCTGGGGTTGTTGTGAAAAGACGCAGAGCTTCTCTTTAAGAAGATGCCTTTAGCTAAAAGGCATTTTTAAGGCAAAACTCCTTTGCAATGTTTGGCTTTTAATCCCTTTCTTCCCACCCCATATACAATCTTCTGGTGTAGAAGCAGCTGCTTTTTAGGAGTGCCATAAGTATATGGGCTCCAAGTCACTCATACATCTAACTTCAAGTGACAGATAAAGCTCCTGCTTTCAAGGCATAATTCTGCTTTTTGAAGGTGGTGGGCAGAGCTGGTTAAGCATTTTGGGCAGAAATAGCTGCTGTTTAGCAGAATGAGCTCCAAGGTAACTGGCAGCACTCACCACCTGGACTGCTTTCTTGACATTTATTTGCTTTTACTGGCACTTAAATGCCACCTGCCAGGAGAAAACTTTCCATAAAGAAAGGTAAAATTCAATTTGCTGACTCAGCAGAGGCTGCCCTGGCTGGTGCGAGTGGTGTGATGCTGCCCGTTGAAGGCATGGTGGCTCTTCTTGTGTATCTACAGGTACATAGTATATGTGAGTGTGTCTGTATAGATGAATACAGATGGCAGTGTCTGTGATAGCTTAGGGCACAGCTTTCTAAAACTGGATTTTATAGCTGTCCCTGCTGAGAAGCAAACAAAGTGTAAGTCTTTGGAACTGTTGAATTTTACTGGTCTGGCCCCACCTTTACGATGAGCACTGGAGCTGTCGCTGCCCTGTTCTGTGCATGATGAGTCCTGGGTGCTGCTGACACAAGGGGGCATATGGGGAGTGACCGTGCAGTTTGGACCCGGTGTCTGCTCTCTGAGTGCCTGGTGCATGAAAATAATGACCCCAGTGCTCCATTTGCAAGCAGTACTCAGTGTTCCTGAGCCTCAGAGAAGTGTGAGGAGTTACTTCCTTAGGAAATTTTAGGAACGGCTTCTTACTGCCTGCTGCCAAGTGTCTCTGGAGTTGACCGGATAGCCTGTTGTTTGCTTGGAGGATGGTTTTTTAGCCTTCCTTTATGCTAGTTCAAGCCACTCAGGCTGCTGCTGTCAGCTGGCTGAAGCCTGAGCTGAGGGATGCTTGGAGCTACAGGATGTGGCCCCCATGGGCAGCTGCATCATGCCCATCTGATATCTCACCAAGAATCAGGAGGGCTGCCCCCCTGTGCCCTGTGGCGGAGGGGCCAGCATTGGGAAAGGGCGTTCTGCCTTCTATGCTGTGCCACAGGTACCCCACACCACTGTGTGACCCCTGTGACAAAGGGGACATGTGCCTGATGCAAGGGAATGCCCCAAGGAGGACTTCTTTCTCCAGGGAGGACTGGACTGGAGTGGTGGTGGGAAGGGAATTGCAGAAATTTAGCTTGCATTTAGCTAGAGTGTTCCGTTAGGATGATTTATGCTGGTTCTTGGCTCCATGGCTCTGAGGAAGGCATGCTCAGCACTGAGACGCTGCTGCTTTTGTACTGGTGGAGGAGGTATCCAGACACTGCAGCTGAGGGGCTTTGGGAAGTCCTGTCTGCATTGTAGCTTGGAAGTGCTCTGCTTGTAGATTGTTTTTAAATCTAGAGAGTCTTCTGTGGCACTAAATATGTGAATTCATGAGCTTCATTAAACAGGTAGCTGGGCTCAAAGCATGCAGAGACCAGTTAGGCATGTGTGAGAGCTTTCTGGGGGAAGGGTGCAGCAGTGTCACGGGGGTCTCATCCACATGAGCAGTTTTTATGTTCATTTACATGCTGCTTTTTCTGGTGGCTTAAAGTCTGTGTGTCTCTCTTGCAGCGGAGTTGGAGTTTGTACAGATAATCATAATCGTGGTGGTGATGATGGTGATGGTGGTGGTGATCACATGTCTGCTGAACCACTACAAGCTCTCTGCGCGATCCTTCATCAGCCGGCACAGCCAGGGAAGGCGGAGGGACGAGAACCTCTCATCAGTAAGTCATGCCTTGCTCTTCCAACCCACTTCGTCCTGCTCTGGTTGCCAAAGGACATGACACTGGGGATGCATTAGAGCCAAAGGCATTCATATGGGTCCTGTTTGCCCGTGTGCCACTTGGCAGTGCATGAAGAGACACTGTCCAGGTTGGATCTTGGCGTCATCTTCTGTCTCTGTTACTGGAGGGAAGCTTTCATGGGTGCCTCTGGGTCTGTGTGTTATAATGTATTTACAGCTGTAGCCTTTGCCTTTGCCCTCAGCTTTGCAATTAAGACTTTACATTAGTAAAGTAATGGTATGAGACTCTTTTTGATGTTGTTTTTTCAGGAACAAGACACAGGTTACCCTCAACTATTTGGGGTACATATGCCTTGCCTGTAACAGCCCCAAACTGTCGAGTCCATTGGCAGCTCCAGTTGCAGTGGCTCAGATGATTGTATAAGTACTTATTGCCTGCCTTGAAGAGAATAGGAAATCCTGAAAGACCTTCTCCAGTTTTGACCAGTGGTGCTGCCATTACTATGGTGCAGCTGTCAGAAAACACTTGTCAGCCAGGCAGGCATCTTTCCAAGGGGATGCGCAAGAGACTCCCTGTGTAACCCAGGCTCCATGCTTCATAAAAGCCTGAGGAGAAACATGTTAAATGTACCTCTGACAGGGACTCGAGGGGGAACCTCTCCAGCCTTGAGGCAGATGTTGGTTTGCATAGTTTCCTCAAATGCAGCAGCTCAGAGAAACTTACAAGAACCCAAAGAGAAAACCCATCACATTTGCTTGGAGGTTGAGCATGCACCATTCATCGCTGGCTCTGTCTTCAGTGCAGGGATATCATGTACTGATACTATTTTATTTTCCTTAGCATTCACCCTGAAGGATCTTAAAGCTCCTTAAACAATAGGGCTTCCTCAAGGTCACTGCTTCTGCCCTCCCTTCTGCCAGTTTCCAGGGCAGGCTGAGTACACTAGTGCTGCCTTGTGGTGGTCTATGTGGGGCCTTGTATTGAATCCATGCTTGCTGCTGGTAAAAGATCAAATACCAGGATTGCTTTCCTTTTTCTATTTCCTTCTATTTTTTCCTTTCTATTTTTTGAGAGAGAGAGCAGGCAAACAAGACAGCTTTCTAACCTCTTTCATTTCATAACTCTTCAGTACAATGTTGTTGAATGCTGTCCAGCCTCAGATGCTCAGGGCACAGCCTGTCCCTCTGCTCCATAGCTGCTCTTTGTCGCACAATGAAGGTCCCTTAGACACTCAGTACTGAAGTGAGGAGGGCAGCCCTTGGGAGGGAGAGCTGTGCAAACCCCAGGCTCAATTAAACCACTTGAGTTCTGTGGGCTGTGGAGCATACCTCCAGAGGGCACGGCGGTGAGCTCAGCTCATGGACCTCTGTCAGTGCTGTACACTAGATCAAAGTGCTGGCAGTGTGTGATCCCACGTTACAGCAGCCAGTGGTGACCACTCAAGCACCTGCCTGCTTTGGGGATTGGAGCTTAACTTCCCTGCACATATCCCAGCTCCTTACAGAGCTACAGAAATCCTGTATCTCTTGTCACCGTCCTGTGTACCCACTTCCAACAGTAGCAGGATGTGAGCATCCGAGTATGTGAATTATTAAAGATAGCAGAAAGGTGGTTTTCCTGTTTTCAGGGGTTTTACCAGTTTTTCATGTCCAGAATGTGCCCTGTTCTACTTGAACAATACCAAAATGTTTAATTTTACATTTTCTAAGGAAATCCCAGATCAGGCCTTTTTTTTATTTTAAACTATTAATCTCCATTTCTGAAAACGGCCTATGTTTCTCAAGAGAGAAAACAAAGAGATTTTAAAAGAGGAAAGAAGGCCGACACGGGGTAAATCACATGGAGATTGAACAGAAATTTCAGGTTGAATCAAAAACTATTGACTCTTTAAATATTTATTCTTTTCAAACTTCACCAGGCCAGAATTTCCAGCCAGTTTTTGGCCCAGTCCCCACACCAAACCAGCTCTGTCATTTATTCAGCCTTCAGACACATCAGTGATTAAATCACTTTTCAGCAAAGGTTTACCTCTGTCTCCGCTAAACCTCCCTGAGGATGTAGGCACTTCAAAACCATTCTCAGAGCTACAGGGAGAAAAAGCTGATGTACCAGGTTTTTTTTGTTGGGTGTGTTTTAGGGGCTTTTTCCCCTCTTTATAATTCTTCCCTTTTCCCCTGCCCTGCCCCTCTGTCTATACTGTGCTGTGAGTGCATGGTTCTGTGTTGATGGAGTAGCAGCCAAGCTTCCCTGTGACCTGAGCTCCTGACAGGACAGAGAAGCCTCTCATGCACTAAGTGGGATCAATCTTAATAAAGATCGTAGAATCATAGAATACTTTGGGATGGAAAGGACCTTAAGATCATTCAGTTCCAACCCCCTGCCATGGCCAGGGATGCCTCACACTAGATCATGCTGCCCAATGCTCTGTGCTGCCCGGCCTTGAGCACTGCCAGGGATGGAGCATTTACCAGTTCTCTGGGCAGCCTGTTCCAGTGCCTCACCACCCTTACAGGGAAGAACTTCTTCCTTATATCTAACCTGAACTTCCCCTGTTCAAGTTTAAATGCATTCACCCGTTGTCCTATCACTACAGATCTTAAAGAGAGCTCCTGTTGGATATCAGCACAGCATGTCTTTCCTGTAGGAAACAGTTCCAGTTTGGATGAGTGCTGAAGGCTGGCAGACAGAGGCTGTGCTGAACTGGATCCTGGTTTATGTCATCCCTTAAACTTGTGCTGAACTGGTGTTGGGCTTTCTAAATACCAAATTTCATTTTGCTGTCGTGACTGCAGATGGACACCGGAGCTGCATATGCATCTTTTGAAATATTAAAGTAGTTCATCCCATGGTCGGGCTGCTGCTAGGTCTGCCAGGGTTCTCCTATTTTGTTGTTGTAGCTCAAAAATTACAACCAAAGGAGAAACTGTTGCCCTAAGGGCTTTTTTTTAATGCAGTTCTTGGTAGCAAGGAGTTCTTGTATTATGTCATGTATTTCTGCATCGCCATTCTTGCTACACTTAAACTCTGTGTCATTATGGCAAGTACCTTTGTTTTTCCAGAACTAAGATTACTTAAGAAATGCTGCTAAAACTTCTGCAATAAGAAAGGTTCCTGTGCCTTTGAAACAGTGATATCCCAGTCCCCCAAGAAAAAGGGGTTTAAATGCCATTTCAAAACATACCTTTGTCCCCCAAAACGGAAAATAGAAGTCCTCCTGTAGGCTCAGAGACATAATCTGCACCATGCAGCTTTACAGAGAAAGCTCTCTGACACTGCTAAAACAAGCAGCTCTATAAAAGTCGAAGATTGATCTCTAAAAAGAAATTAAAAAGTAATTTTAGGTTCTGCAGTGAGTCCTGGAATACTTGTGGAGCCTTTTGCTGAATATTGCTCATCAGACAGCAGGATCTCAGCTTTCATTTCAGAAAACCATAGCTTTCTAGCCTCAGCCATTGTTGAGATGAATTCAAGTCCAAAACATTCTGAAATTGAGAGGTGAGTGAGGAGAGCTGCAAGGATGAGGATTTACAGCAGTGGTGCTACCTCAAGTGCAGTATTGTGTGGTTTGCTGGGGCTATGTAGCCATCCCATGGCCAGAGCATGAAGGCTAAAAGCGTGTATGTTTCTTGTCTCTGAGGCTTTGCCCTCTTCTTGCTACTGATTTAAAGCAATTTTATTCCCCCTGCTAAGTTTTTAGGAGAGGTGTGGCTCCATGGGCTTCCTGGTGGTGTGTGAGGCACAGGGTCGATGTCGGTGACTGTGCTTGTGATCAGTCAGCCATGGACATGGAAGTGTGTCCAGGTCAAAGCCCTGGAGTCCTGACAGAAGTGGTTAATAACAGCTGAGAGATCCAGCTCCTACAGAAAATGGGTCTTCTGTCTGCTCCTTGTCTCTCTGAGGATCCCATGGTGTTTCTACCCATTTGCTATTCTTGCATCGTGTCCTGGAGCGTTGCTCCTGGACCTCATCTGTACAGAGGAGTTAATGTGTGAGGCAGGGTTTTTCTTCTGAACGCCTGGGTGGGATATTGGATGCAGGCTTTGGGTGGGTGATACTTAGGGCTCATTAGTGTTTTGGGTGGAGCAACCCACGTAAGGGTGCATACATGGTCTCCTCATGCTTGCCGCAGCAGGAAGCCCCAGCTGAACGCAGTGATGCTCTGCACGCCGGGATGCTCTGGGATGCAGCCACCCTCGTAGGAGCTGGCTGACATCACTCCCAGGAAAGGGGGAAGCAGATGGGATATTGCCATGGCACTGCCCACTGCCAAGTTAAATATAAAACATCTAGCAGAAGGCAGCGGGGTACTCGCTGCTCAGGAAGTCTGCCATGGGGGCATGGCAAAGTAAACACAATATTCAAAGTGCTTCCCACTCCTGCCTCCTTCTTTGGCGTCCTTCAGGATGAAGTGAAGGGCTGGCAGCGCATGTGGCAGCACTGGAAACTCTCCCCGTACCCTTTGGACTCAGCACCCTGGCTGAATGGGAGGTTAGAGGCACAGATTGATCTGTGGCAGATGCAGTTCCTCTTGGTTCTTTTGGCTGTTGGGGGAATTTGACTGCAGACTGCCCCTGCAGGCAAGAAATACACGTAGAATGGACCAGACCAAATGGTTGATGCCTGTGTAAACAGTTGCATATTAAAGGCTCAAGGTCTGTATAAAACATGGTGCTGCTTTGCTTGGAAAGAGCTGTGTGGCGTACAGCTCAACGATCATGTTCATTAGCTGTAGCAGGGGAGGGTGCTGGTATTGCAGTGCTTAACCCCTGCTCCAAAGAGACGCTTCCTAAAGAACACCTAGAAATTAGAAGACTCTGGGCCATCTCATTTGCGTATAAATCACTGTTTTCCTTGCACTAGCAACAGGACTGCTTTGAGGTTTATGTGCAGAACTGAGCTTCAGAAATGGGAATCTGATGGGATTCTCTCCATATCTGATACCATGTGCGATGCCACAAGAGAAAATGTACTCTAAACTTGGGGAAAATGAAGAAAAAAGCAGGGGGAGGGGATATTATGATGGTGGCTTCTCTGGAGATCTTAACACAGTGCTGGTGCTGGATTTTGGGCAGTTGTGGATGCTCAGGTGAGGAGGTTCCTGCTGCAGGGCTTGGGGCTGGCTCTGCCCGCAGAGGCACCCCTACTCTGTCTGCTCTCTGCGGTGCTTCTGCGGTGAGTGGAGATGCTGTTCAGCTGCTTGCTGGGATAGCTGCAGAAGTGTGCAGCAGTGTTTTTCAGTGTACTGCAGCCTGGTATGAGGCCAGATGTGCTTTGCAGCTGGGTGAGGTCCAGGGAGTATCAGACAGCAGAATCCCTTCTGATTTTATCAGTGAAGGTGTTCATGGTGCTGCAGAACCGCTGCAGCTTTTTAAAGGCTTCCACCAGGGATTCAGGCTGCCTGTACTCCACTGTAGCTGTTAGGGAGCTAGGTGGTTCTATAGCAGGAAAACTTGTGGTCTGCTCCTCTGGGAAGCCCTTCTGGGGTTGGGACAGATTAAAGGGAAAAGGTGGGGAAAATGCACCCTTGGCATTTTTTTCCCACTGGTGTAAATATTTCTGCTTGTGCCTGACTTGCTGGTGCCGGAACTAGAGATTCACCTGCAAGGAACTGAAAAGTGCCAGCTATTCCAGGTTATAATTGTGAGCCTTCTGGCCTTTTTTCCCCCAGTCCTGCCTGCCCGAGGGATGTTGCTATGTGTGACTATTAGCAACATTTAAATACTTCAGTGCTCATGGCACAAGTGTCCCGGGTGAACTGTGCACGCTCAGAGCATCACCAGCAAATGGGAAGAACCTCTGTTTGTTTGTTTTGATCATGAATTGTAAGCTAATCTCATGGTTTGGGGGAAATTGGCTTGTGGCTTTATCATGCCTGGGGTGGTTGGCACTTGGGTTAGGATTGCAGGATCAGTGTGATGCTTGCAGTGTAGGGAAGCCTCTAGATCACAGTTCCTCAGGCTGTTAAAGCCAAGGGCCGCTTATCTTTTTTTGGGAAAAACACTCTAGAACCACTCTGTTGCTACAGATTGCTTTTTATTAGTAGGTTTTTTTCCTAGCCAAATCAAAATTAGGCTTAACGTTTGGTTATTCACGTACTATCTTTATTTTCCCATTATTTCCTTGATTGTGTGCATCATAATGTGGTTGTGTGGGTGTGAGGTGGGTTTGGGGGTTGATTTTAGGGGTTTTGTGTTTTTCTGTTGGTGTTTTGTTGGGTTATTTTATATATATATATAATATATATAATCTTGTCATTATTTCATGGAGCCTTTTGTGATGTCTTGTGAATCACCCACGGCTCATGGATCACAAATTGAAAATACTCTGCTGGCATGTTGGAACCAGGGAGGGAAACATGCTGGGTGGGTGTGGGTGGGAGGGGGGAAGTCTGCAAATGGGAGAGTGTTGTTTGCTGGTGTTGTTCTCGTCATTCATTCTGTGAGTGATCTGTTACATGTAAATGGAGGTGAAAATGGAGGGAAATATTAGTCAAAGTGTTGTTTTCAGTGGTAATATACCCATGGGATACCCAGCATATATGATAATAGCTAATACCCCCACCATGGGTAGTTACCTGCTTAGAAGAGGGTGCATGCCATGCGTCACTGCAGCTGGGATAGGGGCATGCTCACGGAAGCAGCAGCATCTTACCTGGGTTCTGATGCAGGATGAAACCTAGCATGAGAGCCACTTGCAGAAGGAGCTTAACCACTGCTGGCAGTCAGACTCACTCTGTTCTCTCTTCTTTCTAATGCAGGAGGGAAGCCTGTGGCCTTCGGAAAGCACTGTGTCAGGGAATGGAATAACAGAGGTGAGGGCGATGTGTTGTGGGTGCTGCTGCCTTTCCTGCTGTCCCAGACTGCAGTGTGTCATGCTTCTCTCACCCTCTTTCTCCCTCTTTTTCTCCCTTCCAGCACCAAATCTACACCCCTAGACCCAGTGACCGCCTGGCAGTGCCATCCTTCCTGCAGAGGGACCGCTTTAACCGATTCCAGCCAACCTACCCCTACATGCAGCACGAGATCGATCTGCCTCCCACCATCTCGCTGTCAGACGGTGAAGAGCCTCCCCCATACCAGGGACCCTGCACACTGCAGCTGCGGGACCCTGAGCAGCAAATGGAGCTCAACAGAGAGTCAGTCCGGGCCCCACCTAACAGAACCATCTTTGACAGTGACTTGATAGATAACTCCGTGTACGGGGGGCCGTGCCCCCCCAGCAGTAACTCTGGCATCAGCGCGACCTGCTATGGGAGCAATGGTAGGATGGAGGGACCACCGCCGACGTACAGCGAGGTGATAGGGCACTATCCAGGGTCGACGTTTTACCAGCACCAGCAGAACAACAACGGGATGCCTTCCATCTTGGAGGGCAGCAGACTCCATCATTCACAGCTCAATGGCCTTGAGAGCACAACTGCATGGAACAAAGAGAAAGAGAAACAAAAAGGGCACCCCTTTTAAAAAAAAAAAAAAAAGAAAAAGGAAAAAAAAGAAAAAAGCAAGAAAGTAAATGAAAACACTCTGCACTTCTCATAGAAAAAGGAGAGAGGGAGAGAGTTGAGGAAGATGAGCAAAGAAAAAAGCCCTTCCCCATCTCTCCATGTATAAATATTTACTTGTTATGTCTGGTCTGAATGCACAAGCCTCCCAAGCTTGCAAAAACATTTCTTTATTGAGCTGTGTCTAGACCTTTAAAAAGGAAAAAAAAATCAACTGTAGTCCTTTTTTTTTTTCTAGTTGAGCTGTGTGTGAATGCTTTTTATTTTGATTATTTCACTTATCTTTAAAGACAAAATATTTGCACAAAAACAACCATTTTGTTTAAAGATCTGCAATATAAATATATAAATATATATTAAAAAGAAGAGAAAGTGTATGTGTACGGAGCAGGAGTATTTTTGTATTAGAAGAGGCCTATTCAAAAAAAGAAAAACAAAAAAAAAGTTGTTTTCTGAACTAGAAGAAAAATGGCAATTTTTTGAGTGCCAACTCAAAAAGCGTGTATTACATTGTAAAAAAAAAAAAAAAAACAAAAAAAAAAACACAAAAAAATCAAAAGCAGGGGTTTAGAGTTATTTATATAAATGTTGAAATTTTGCACTATTTTTTAATATAAATATGTCAGTGCTTGTGTTGGTCAAAGCCTCTATCATGTCTACCATGAACCTGTTAAGGGATCTATGTTGAAGTGAAGAACGAAGTAGCTGGAAGGGGGTGGAGAGACGCGGAAGTGGAGCTGCCAGCCCCGGGCGGAGCGGTGAGCGAGACTGCATCTTATGCAAATCCTTAATTTCCAGAGTCCCTGCGCGTGGCCGCACGGCTTTACACATTCCCTACAAAGCAAGAGGAGTTGGTGTGTATCTGTATGTCATCCCCTAGCATTATTGGAGTGAAAAGGTAAAAGCAAACCTCCCTGCTTCTGAGAGTCAGTAACGGCTGAAGCAGCAGAAATTACTTGATTTTTACTTTCATTTTTTATTTGGACAACCTCTAAGTTCTGGAGGAGGGGGTGGGAATGAGAATAAACTTCTGTGTCTGAAGGAACAAAGTGGTTTTCAGTTTGTTTCTTTCAATGTTCAACCGAAGGGCCCGATTCAGAGCTTAAAGCGGTGATTAGGGAGGTTACTGTGAGTAAACAGTAATGTGCCCACTGGCTGCCTTTCAGCTGGGCTTTAAACGTCATTAACAGTCCGAGCTGAAAAGTGAAGTGGTGTTGAAAGTCATCTTCATTTTGTATTAACCTCCCAAGCTTCTATTTGGGATAAACAGGCTCAGCCGTGTCAGCTGTTTTTTATTGTATTATCCTAGCTAAAAGGGTGTCAGATACAGTAGATGGAAGTGAATCTGCTCCTGTGATATAGTAATTAAAGGCTGAAGGAATATGCTAATGCTTTAGAAGCAAAACCCCCTTTACCTCTTCTGAAGATGTCCTCACCCACAGCAGCACAGTCCCGCTGCCCTCCCGTCCGCCGGGTGTTGCGCGTCTTTAGTTTACCTTGGTTCCAGAAGCATTTTGTCACTATGCTATTGTTTACATGTGTATATTGTGCAGGTGTCTGGTAGGTGTTTGACCCTCGTGGTGAATCTGTACGTGATGGAGCGAGTGAGAAACCTGAGAGCAAAGAGAGAGAAAGCAAAAGGGAATAAACCGCGGTCCCGGCCCCGTCCCTCCGGCCAGGAGAGCATCTCCCTGAGCGTGAGGAGGGATGGGTCAGGAACCACAGAGAGTGAAGCTTTTACAAGGGGGTGTGCTTACATTTTCTGCAGGATGCTATCTAGTAGTGACATAAATGAAAGATATAAAGGCAATAACTATTGTTTTTAAGCAACTTTTCTATTACTTGAAGAAAAATAAAAAAAAAAAAAGAACCATGCAAAAGGTTTTGAAGTTCTGACCATTTGAACAATATTTATATATATTTTAAAGAAGATGATGAATAGCTGAACTTGAAGTTGGATCCTTTTTGCCTTTTTTGTTGAATTTTTGCCTAGAACTAGTCCCGTACCTTCTTGATATTTCAGACTGCTTTTCCACAGCTCTTGAAATCTCCATAGCTTTACAGTCCTGTAACCTAAATTCTGATGACCTAAAACAGCAAAAAAAGCCACAAAAAAAAGCAAGTCAAGCAAAGGAATAAATCTAGTTTATCATGAAAGGTACAAACCTGATGAATTCATAGGAGTTTTTAAATTGTATCTTTCCTTTATGTAACATGTCTATTTAGTGCCTTATTAAAGAAACAGTAACCCTCCCTTTTTAAGAGAGGGGGAAACAAAATCATCGTTAGCATCACAAGTAACCAGCGTCTGGTCTCTTGCTCCTTTGGACCTTGCATTTGGTTTTCCAGTCCCTCCTTTCCCGGCAGTGCTGCCTGCTCCCTGGAGCAGCTCCATGGGCCTGGCCCCGTGAGCTGCTGCCGCTGCTCTTCTCCAACTGTTTGTAAGCGAACTTGAACACATTTATGCACATTATCCTACCCGGGGAGGTAGGAAATCTGTGGTGGATATTGTAAATGAGATACCAACCAAAAGAGAAACCGAAATATAATATCTACTGCCCTCTTGAGCCAAAACGCGTGAATAGTGTTGTTGGGGTTGCTTTTTTTTTAGGGGGGAGGGAGGGGATGTGGTTCTGTGATCTGAATTAGTTTGTCTGCTGCAAAAAAATAGTTACCTCAGCAGGTTTTGGGTGGAATATGCATCACACGTTCAGGAGTGAGCAGTGAATGAGGAGGTGTTATGGGGACCGGAGGTTGTTAAGTGACAGGATTGTCTTTCGGGTGGTGTCACTTGGCCACCAAACCCCGCAGAGAGGTCAAGGAGGTGGGCAGGGTCTGGAGAGGTGCGGAAGGGTAATGGGAGAGGGTCTAAAAATGCAGTGCAATGAAACCCAGCTCTTGTGCTTTGGAGTCCTCAAAATTTCAACCAGTTCTCTTTTTTACCTTTTTATCTCTTTCCCCAATCCACTCCCTGCATGATCTTTATTTTCTCAAGCATCAGCCCAAGCATCTGCAGTTGAGTGATCAGTTTGTTGAGTTTCTGGGTCCAGTTTCAGTTACCTCTTTCTCTAGTTTGAGGAATTTAATGAGTGTGAAAAGAGGCAGCTTGTCAGCACCAAATTGCTATTGCAAGTGCTGCCTTTCAGTCCATGCCATGCACAAACAAGACCCAAGCTGCCAGTGCAGGTTCCTGGGGAGCGGCTGCAGCCCTGGTGAGGGGAGCCCTGGGTCCCAAGCAGTGGGTGGCACTCGAGTCCACCTCGGTGGAGCCTTTTGTCTTTGTTCTGTCCATCCCTCTGCTTTGCAGTCCCAAGAACTGTGTATTTCAAGTGCAAATACCAGATCTGGGGCACAGATCAACTCCAAGTTCTGAATGGGTGTTTAGAAATAATGGTCTGTTCTTTTTTATTATCGTCGTTGTTATTGTTGTTGTTATTATTATTACTATTTAATATTACTTTTTGCCTCGGGGTCCATTTTTCCCCAATTCCCACATCCCGTATTGCCACCAAGGCAGGGAATTTGCTTTGCACACCCTTGCTAATGTCTTTACTCATTTCCTTCTGGCCTTCATGCGGCTCAGGAGAGAACTGTACTACAAGCTGGGCTGCAGTCCTGCTCCGTAGGAGTTTCTAGCATCTTGCAGCTGCCAGCAGAGAGATTCAGGCCCCTCAAGAATGATTTATTTTTAAACAAATATAGAAGAAGCAAGGCGTTGCTGATGCTTAGCAACCTCTTGTCCTAGCCTGCCTTTTTGCTTGAAGTTTTAAGTCACGTTAGCTTTAAAAGGGGTTGTTAATCTCACGGAGTTTCTTAGCTTACAGTACGGCAAACAGCATCCTTAAAGTGCCCCCAAGTCTTTATGGCTTTGTCGATCAGGATGGTGAGGAAGGATGGGTTTCATTTGGGGCTGACACTGGTACAACTTGTGTTCCCTTCACAACCCTTTATTTCACCAGTTTGAAAATTCCGCTTTACTAGCGCGTTGTTTCCATAAAGTGTTACGAAATTCATTCTGTCTTAAGCTGGGGCATAAGGAAATTCAGTTGTGTTCTGGAGACTCACCCTTTTTGTACGTGTATTGAACTCCGAATTGCACTAACTGCTATCTTATAAAGAAATGAAAGCCCAACGTATTTTACTAAGGATCAGGAACAGACTGAACCCAGATGTGCAGCGTTAACAGTGCTAGGTGAGAGCAGAATGAATTTGTAATCTGTCTCTGTGTCGCTCAGAGATTTTCTATGTACCACACAAAGCTACAAACACAAGTTTTCCAGAAACTGCGCTTCAGATTTTTGCTGTACTATAGAAGCTCGTGAAGGACAACAGTAAAGTCCTAATTTGCCTGCCTTATAGACACATTTCATTGTATTAATATTTTCTTAAACTTCCAGTTGCATTGCGTTGGCTTTGGAGTTTGTTATAGGCAGTCCTGTATCCTGAGTTCTGTTCAAGTTTAAACTTATGTAAACTATTGACAGCACATGCAATGCAGTACTTATCTATATTTTGCTGGTTTAGTATGAATATGTACTCTGATGCCAATTTACAAAAACCTGTTGTAAACGCTTATTGTGTAACAGTAACCAATAGTGGCAATTATATGTCATTCTAAAAGCTGCAATACTTATACAATAAATTTTACAATACTTTGGAAAATTTGCCTTCACCTTTTGCTTTGTTACCCAAAAATCAGAGTTTGCCAACACAATGTAATTTCAAAAGCTCTTCCTTTTCAAATATTGGAAAATTCATATTCTCAGTTCTTTCTGTGTGGTTTCTTTCCCCCTTCCTTGTTAAGGAGCCTTCTGAATAACGGACCAACCTCTGTATTGCCACAACATGTGTTTTCCCGTGAAGCTGTAGCTGGTTCCCGGTGTATTTGCATGCTCGGTCTGTGTGTGCGTGTACAATTCTGTTTTCTTTTGAGTGGATCAGGTGTCACAGCTTTAATCCCAGAAGCATTCCTGGTTTGCACCAATATGTCCAACACTTGCGATCCTGCCTTTCAGCCAAGAACATCACTGATGGTCAGAAGGTCTTAACTTGAATAACCGTCAATCAACAAGAACTGCGTAGATTGACTCAAATCCTAAGCACAGATAATTTGTGTGAGTTTTTCCTTTCTGAGACTGTGGTCAGGTTGCAGTGATCACATTAAAATGATTGAAACCTTAACTGTTTGCAGGGGGTTTTCTTTTTGTGTTTCTGAAGGATGTCATATAGATTCACCCAGACCTTGGCTTCCCTCTTGGGACTAGGGAGCGTGTTGTGATTAATCCCTTGGCTTTACCTGAAGGCTGTCAGCTCTGCCTAAGCCCTCAGTCTTCCCAGCCCTTCTCTCTGTCTGATTGGAAGCCTCTGTTAAAGTCTTGGCCCCTGGCTTTTACAAGCAGTCCCTCCAGCTGATTTGGATGGGCAAGTGGTGAACGCTTGGCTTTCATTGGGGGAACTATGAGCGCAAGGAGCTCCTGTGGACTTCAGTGGGACGCCTGGATGCTCTGCCTGGCTGGTTACTTGCAAGACAGCCCTGAGCTGATGGCCAGTTGGAAAAAGATCACTACTAATGACTGAAAGCAGCTTAGGTGCAGCACAGGAAGGAGGACCCCAAATCCCACCCGTCGGCTCTGGTTCTCGAGCTGTGCCACTTGCCTCCCATTTTGCTGGTGTCCTCTGTTATAGTTCAGGGGGATACAGTATTGAATAGCAGTTTTACTGGGTTAGAACACTTCATTTTTTCCCCCATGGGAAGCACTGGTTGCATGGCCCATTGGTAAAGCTCTCCTGGCTTCAGGGAGCACTAGCCAGCAACTGACCCCAGGCTCTGATGGGCCAGATGCCCAACCAAGTCCAGTTTGGAGCCTTTCTACATTTAGACCCAAATGACTCAACATATTCCTGTGTCAGCAGATGGAACGTAGCTGGGGGGGGTCTGGCAGGGTACTGTCCCCACCTGCTCAAAGGGCCATGGTGAATAGTGGGCTTCAGGCCTGGTGCCATCCCCATGCCCAGAGAGAGCCAGAGGTTCCCAAAGAGCTGAGGAATCACTTGGAGGAAGAGTGTGTTGCTGGGCAGGCTTGGTTCATGAGCCTGTACTATGGGTACACTGCTGTCATTGTTGTGTTAGAGTGGAGGACCCTGGCCCCAGCTGGCTGGGCTCATAGGTGAATCAGTGAGTGATGATTTGGAGGTGCGAGTGGGCATCGTGGAGAATTTCAGATGATGTATTGGAGGTACCAGGAGTGCGCTCTATACAGTACTGCTCTACGCTGCCTGCACTTGGTGCCTTCCAGCCCATTTACAAACCATCAACCATTGTCCAAGGTCCCGTTTTTTCCTCTAAATCATGTTGTAAATGGGCAGAACTTGCTTACTCTATTTCAGCAACTGGCCAACTTTCACGTGAGTGTTTGGAGCAGTCAAGAATGATGCTCTGTCCCAAAGCTGGGCTTTTCAGGGACATTACCCTAGCAGCCTAGGCAGGCTTGAGTGGAGGCTGTGCTATGGGATAGCATTCGGGAACCAAATTCTGCCTTTCAGCCTAAGGACATGGACCAAAACAGGCAAGTGCCCATTGCATGTGTTCAAACAGGCAATGAAGATGAGAGCTTTGTCTTCACTGCAGTCCTCACTGGTCCTGCTCCTGCCCCAGCTTCCATGCGTGTGCAAGCATGGTCGGGATTAACCCATGGTGTGGTGGGAGCTCTTCAGTACTGACATGGCTTATGGAAACTGAGGCCCCCATCCTGAAAAGACACAGATATTTATGCACTGTGGATAACAGACAATTCAAACAGCTTACTCAGTGTGTAACTGTGCACGGGAGTCCTGTGGCATTGGGGCCGGCAGGAAGAACTGGGGCAAAAACCCATGGCAGGGATGAGTTGATTGACTGACAAATGTGGCACTGCAGGCTGTGAGGGGCATCATGGTCTGGGGGGGACAAGGGGCTCGGTGACCTTGATGTGATGCAGATGACCCCAGCACTGGCTTGAGGAGCTCCAAACCCACTTTCCCATCTCATGTTGCAAAGTAACACCAAAACACCATATTTCTGAGAGGGGGGAAAATGCCCCTGCACCAACCTCAGGGTCACAAGTACCCGAACGGGAAACATCCACCTTGGAGAGGTGGGGGAAAGGGAGGGTTTGCTTTGAATCACTGCTTGGAAATGACATTTCTCACTTTCAGGTTCGTGGCTGAAACCCACAGCCTTCCCACAGAAAAAAAAAGGGAATTCAGCTGAAACCACATTTTCCAAAGGGGAATTTTTTTAAAATGAAGAAAAAATTCCCAAACCCCAACCCAGCCAAGTTCAACTAATGCAGTGCGTGGGAATGGGCAGAGAAGTGTTGTTACTAAGCTACCTTTCCGCGGCTAATGAGGTGAGCTGGGGACACTGCAGCACGCCTGGCTGGCAAAAGAGTATTTTTAAACCTTTACTTTTTCTCTTTTTCCTCCTTTGCAACTCAGCTGAAACAATTTTGTGACTTTTGGAAACCACAAGTGGCAAAGCCTTTGATTTTAAACAGATTTCTGCGCTGCAAATTGAATGGGACTTAAGGAATCAGATTCAGCTTTCCCTGAGCTTCCAGCATCGGAACCCTTCCTGCAGCGCTCCTGGCCCTCCCTGCCTGTGCTCGCTGGAAGGTGCAAATTCCAACTTCAAAGTGTCTGAGCTTCACAGCGGCTCTTCCCCCCCACCCCCCCGTTTCTTGTCTCCATATTTTATCTTCTTGCCCTAACCCAAACTCTTCCCCTCTGTCTGCCGGCAGCTCCTCTCTGCCAGCACTCACCCCAGGAGCTGTGTGCTCCTCTCCCTGGCTGGTAACTCAGTTCTCATGTGTCCATTCATGCAATGTCAATGCGTTCAATCCGCTTTGTGCTTGGAGGGCATGAAGCAAGCACCCCCAGGGCTTGTTCAGCTCCAGGCCTGGTGCTCAGGGATGGTCCCCAGCAGCGATTCCCTCCCAGTAAAGGCAGAGGAGATGGCTAGGGGTGCTCTGAGGTAGGGAAGGTGTGAACCTGGAGTCAGCCTCCTGCTTTTTAACCTGCTTTTCCCTCAGGTTTATTGGAGAGCTTTTGCCTCCATGCTACTGGTCCCAAATCCCCTATGCAGGCTGAGACCTGCCTCACTGTCAGGAGACGGGAAGCACTGACCAGGCACAGAACCCCCCAGGTAAGGTAGCTGGAAACATGAATTCTCCCTCACAGTGTGCATTGCAGTGATGGGTTACACTGAGATTTACTAAGAATCCTTGCTGTTGACTATCCTGACTGTAATGGGAATTTACTCCAAACGCTGCTGTTTAAGGCTCTAGAAATTCCCACTGCTTTGGCATAAAACAGGACTGTTAGTAGCAAATGCAGAACACTGGCCAGGAGCAGAGGACATAATCCCTGCCTTATGCTCCTGGACATGATCAAGCTGGAAAAGCATGGCTCAAGATTCATTTAATGTAAGGTCTGGTGGGATCAAAGCTGCTTCCCACTCTCTCTGCCCTTCTCACGAGTCCTGCAGATAGTTCACTTCCCTCCTTTGAACCTAGCGCAGGGACACCCATGGGTTTTCCTTGGTGAGCAGGCAGGGTGCTTTGACCCAGGTGGGCACAATCCTGCCTTGGCCCAGGAGGCAGATTTAAGCAGCTCCAAGGAGGTTGTGGGATTTTCTGCTCTTGTGCTGAGTAGGAGCTGGAGGAGGTTTTGAGGAGGGTGTTTCAAATCGCTCTTTGCAGCTGTGTGAAGTGGGGCTGCACTGTGGTGATGCCCCAGGTTTCTGAAGGTGTTGGGGTGATGTGAAGGAAGAAGTAGCTGCCTCAGAGCTTGTTCTTTCTGAAGTGAGATTGAGAATCAAAGCATTTTTTAGGCTACCCAGAGCTGGGCCTCAGGGTGTCCTGGAGCCATGTGCTGCAGGAGTTATAGGTGTGCTTTGCCATCCTCTGTGGCTGGAAGTGCATCCATCACTGCAGCTCTGGGGCTTCCTACCTGGCTGCCTTCCCTCCAGGAGAACATGAGCTGCTGCTCCCATGCAAGCAGGGCTTGCTGCCTGCTGGAGAGCATCCCTGCCTCCTGGAGAGCATCCCTGTCTGCTGGGGGTGTCATTGGCTGTGTTGCTCCCCAGCTTCCTCCCTGGCTCTGCCTATGGAGAAGCTGTTGTCAGGTAAGATTAAAAGGTTCATAAACTGAATTTAACACTCTGGACTAGGCAGGGGAAAGGTGACATAAAGTGCTCTATGCAGTGTGCTTGGAGTGGGATTTGCAATGCAGAAATGTGTGAGAATGCTGACTGCTGGTCTGGATTCATTAGTTGTCAGCTCCTGGTGGGTACTCATTCCTCCCCCTCATGCAGTCCTGACTCTCAGTTCAAATACATGCAGTTGCCTTGAGATTGATTGTTAGCAGCAGCAATAAATCACAATCACAGCAGCTGGGGCTGAGTTTTGGATGCCAGTCAAAATGCAGCTCCTCAGAGTATTTATTCCTTGTGAAGTCAGGGAACCTGGACATTGAACAATTAGAGCAAGGTGGCTCTGTGAAGTTGTATTTGATTAAGAGAGTAGCTGATGTACAAAGCTATTGCTTTGGGGCTGATGTACATGGCTAATAAGCAGCTTGCTTTGCAAGGAAGAGACTGGAGACTTAAATATAAGGCACCTTCATCACATTGCTCACCAAGAAGCACACTGCACAAGGCAGGTGGCATTGCACTAAGCTCCTACCTTCTAATTTCTGCTATTATCAAGGCATAAATGGAGAGGAAAAAGTGGCTTTTGCTATATTAGAAGCTTGGTGTTGATGTCATATCTGGTTTCCCAATACCAAAGAAGCTATGAGGCTACTTTAAAAGACCTTTAAGATGGATATTGTGCAGTGTCCAAGGCCAGGCTGGATAGATCCTTGAATGACATGGTCTCATGTGAGATGTCCCTGCCTATGGCAGGGGAGTGGAACTGGATGATCTTAATGTCCTTTCCAACCCAAACCATTCTGTGATTCTAGGATGTACCTGACACAGCGAGAAGAATGGCTCTGCTGTCCTGGGGAGCACAGCTGTGGCAACAGCTCCTTTGTTGATACGGTAGTGTTCAGTTAACATTGTCAGTACCAAGGGCTACCTTTTTGTAGGAGGTGTTTACAGTGTTTTAGTACTTGAGCCCATTAAGATGCGTAAGAATTAGGCATCTGAAACACATAAGGGAGCTTTAAAACAGTAATGCATTCATATAGGTGTGGAAAACCAACCCCTTTGGGGTGCTTGGTGGTGTTTTGAGGAGTCTGTGTAGGACTGGAGTAGGTAGCATCGATGTGAGTGCAAGGAGGGAGCTGGGTTGGGTTTTAACTCCAGGTGAGTGCACACCAATGGCTTTCTCAGGGAAGAGTATGCGCTATAAGCACATGTTCCCTCCAGACAATTTATTGACGTACTTGTCTGTCACAGTGCACACAGATGGGTTTCTCCTTTAATCCCAAACTAAGGCTCTGCAAGGTTCAGATGAGCGTAATCAGGCTAAAAAGGAAATGATGCACAACCCTGCTGGGCCCCAATGCTTTCTTATTCTCATCTCTAGTCTTCTGTTCTGTAAAGCCACTCTCTCGATTTCCTGTTCTGAGAAGGAAAGCTTGAGGCTCTCCGAGAGCCTGGCTCCCTGCTCCCAGGGCAGCTCTCCCATGGGAACAGAGGAGCTGGGGCTAAATATAAGCTGAGGAGGTAAAGAGGGGGAGTGAGAGGATCTGTTTGCTTTCCTTGTGATCTCAGAGCCCTGTTATGTTTTATTGCTCTGCAAACAGGAGGTCTGGAAAGTTTCCTTTCCTCCTGAGCCAGTGCAAGGTCAGCTGGGTGCATAATTCCTGCACTTGAAGGAAAAAATACTGAATATGACCAGATTTACAGTAATGCCATAAGAGTCACATGGAGCTGGAACTATTTACCCTCTCCAGGCCAGATTTTACTATAAATGCCTAAATAATGTACTTACATAAACAATTTCTGCAAACTTGCACAGTGCCTCAATGGACTTGCACCTTCCTGCTGTGAACCGAGATCTGATGAGTAACCTGTGGCAGAAGAGCAACTTTACTGCAGAAAACCCCTACACAAGGTGATGCTGGCATGTGCTTTACATGCAACACATCTGGAGGAAGGTGAGGCATCTCCAGCACACTTGCTCTTTAAGTGTGCGTAAGGATGTGGTTGCTGTTCTCTATAGCCTGGCAATGCTTCAAAGGAAACTCTTCTGTTTTGGAGTGTGTGGTGTTTGAGTAGCTGTGTTGGAGAACAAAGGGACAGTTTCAAGGAATATAATTGAGACTTCTTGTGGTGTAGAGAAGCACAGGACAAGCAAGGCTTTAAGGAAGTATGCTAACTTTAAAAAGATTATTCAAGTTTACTCAGTTCTTCAAGTTCGTCAGAAGATGCCCAACTTCTTGCTGAGGTTTCAGCCCTGAATTGAGGTCTTCTCAGAATGAGTCATAAGCAAACATAACGAGCTGTGAGTAATAGCTGGAACCAAGAGTGAGTTTGGAAATGGGCTTTGCCTTTTCTCTCAAAGTTTTGGTTGTTGGGAAAAGGCATCAGTTTCATTTTCCTGCTCTGGCTTTCAGTACACACGTGGGTAAAAGGGCAGCCATGAGTCGCTGCTTCTGCGTGTGCTGCCTGTGTGTGGGGGTTTCTGACACCCCCAGGAGACTGTGCCCATTGCTCACTTTCTGTCTCAGTTTGCAGCTTCTGCAGCGATTTTAGGACTTGGGCAAATAGCACCGATTGAATCCAGCATAGGTACGTGTTGCTCTTAAACAAATTCTCCATTATCAGTCTAATGCAGAAAAAAACCCCAAGCCCTCAAGGACTGCATCCTCTTGTCCTCCATCTCTGTGTGCCGCCTGTGTGTGCTGTCCTCCTCTCTGCCTCTGGATTCCTGTTAACCCAGGACTTGTTCACGGCTTGAGAAACAAGGTGTAGCTGCAGAAATAGCCCAGTTCCCCAGTCCTGTCCTTCAAATCATCTTAATGTCCTTGCAGCAAACTGATGGGAGGCACTTCCCATCACTGTGACCTCTAATCTGTCTTTCCTGGAGACTCATTTCTTCAAAGCTGGCTGAGATACATGGTGGCAGCGCAGGACTTGGGTGGAATCTGCATTTTAATTGTAAACATTAGTCCAGAAATTAATGTTTCTGAACTAATGTTTCTCTCCAACCAATGTGTTCAGAAACAAATGACTCTTGCTAATTGATTTTCCCCATATAATAGAAGTACATGGAAAAAATCAACCCTGTGTAATTGGAAAGGCCCTTCCTTCAGCAGTTATCCGCAGGACTGCTCAGCTTCTGCATGTGTCTGTCCTCTGACAGCTATCACCTGGCTGGCCGGAGGGGTCAGTTTTTCTAATTTTTGTTTCCTGAGCTGGATTAAGTGTTAAAATCACCATTAACAGGCTTCCAAGCCTACTGAGTTTGCTTATAGCCCCAAGAAAGTGTACCCGGAGGAGGAGTGTTATTGATGGCTTCCTCCCTTGGTTGGAAAGGTGTATTTAATGTTTTCACACCTCTGAGATCAGCAATTCCACCATTTGTCCCAACATGTAGAATGGTTTTGAACAACACTGAAGGGCCTTTTAGCAGCTGACTGATGGCTCCTCCACAGTGAAAGTGCTTTGCTCCAAAGCCCTCAGCTCTGCTATGCCAAACCAATGGCCTCAAAACCCTGGAAACTGAGTAGAGACCTGATAGCCAGTGGGAGCAGAGTATGAAAATAAGTGTAAGGTGTAAAACTGAAAAGCTGTGATTCATTGCTTCTCGTATAAGGTAGGTGAGATCTTGCCCTGGTGCAAATCAGCTCCCAAAGGTGACAGCAGATTTCAGTTCCTTTAGGAGTATAAAAGTAAGTCCTGCACATCACTGATGCATAGATCAGTGTACAAAAGGAGACCTTGCAGGGTCAGTGTCCCACCCAAGAGCATCCCTCATCTCCCTTTGCTGTTTTGGGTGCCTTAGCCCAGCGGTGCATGGAGCTCTCCTGCCAGCAGAGAGGGGGTTCCTCTAGGAAGTGTAGGAAGTGGTCAAAATGCAATGACTGTGTTTCATTTGGCAGCCTATAGACACTGAGGGGAAGGAAGGAGAGCCCAGCTGAAGAGGGAGCTGAATCAAAAGGAGCAAATGGGCTTTGAACATCTGCCTGCAGGAGACGGAGCGAAGTGAGTGGCTTGGCCCTTCCAAAGGGTCTTGTGGCAAAAGAGGCCCTCGCAGAACAGCATGTGAGCAGTGCAATTCGGAATGCAGGGTTTGCATGTGGTGAAGTCAGCTGTTCGCATGAGCTGGTTTTAACACCTCATGTGATGGAAAAGGTTAAAATGTGTTTGGGGCTCTTTGTGAAAGGTGCTGTGAAACTCAGGAGTTAAGAGCTTGCTGACAGCACAGTGAGATGGGATGGAGCATTGGATGATATGGTTATATTTACTAGCTGCTTGAGGGTCAAATTCTACCCATATGAGATTTGTAAGTGACCATGAGATCACTGCTCTCAGCTTGCACAAGGAGTGACTGCAAAGATGTAGGTTTTGGCACCTTTGAAAGGTGAGGATTACATGGAGCAACTTCCCAGCCATTTATTGATCACTGGAGTCTGAACCTTGGAAATCCTGAAATCCAGGTGTGTGGAGGAAAGAGAGACCACAGCCTGGGGCAGCTCAGGGTGAGTGTCCCAGCTGGCTGGTAGCCACAAGCAGGGAGAGCTCGCAAGCTGGGCTGCATATTGTCCTGACAGCTGCTCAGTATCCCAGGCTACACATGGAGTGGACATACCTATTGCAAGTGTACGGCAGTGGCTCACTGTGTCCTTGATGGTAGCAGCCAACTTTGCTTCCTACGACTTCCTCGCTGCACACCTTCAGTAGCAGCCCATGATGGGTCCTAGCAGTTCTTTAGCATTTTGCAGTAGTTTCCTTGTGTTGCTTTGACATCTTTTTCTATCTGCCTGAACAGGCAAAAGTAATCAAGGTTTGTTCAAAAGTAATTTTGCACTAGGGCTTCTCTTGAAGAGCAGGTGATCTGGGTTTATTTATTTATTTGTTAATAAAGTGGCATAACAAAGGATTTAATCATTCCAATGATACTGGATGTAATGTGTTTGCCATAATTAATGCCACTCTAATGGCTGATTGGAATTTTTTCCTTAATTGTATCATTAAGATACATTTCATGCATTTAATTCTTTTTGTAAAATGACAGCTAAGCTCTCCTGCCTCTTATCTCCCATTTCCCAATTCAATTACTTCACATGTGAGGGCAACCTGCTCATAATGGCCTTTCACAGCTTTTGCTTTCTAGAGGAAGTCAAGTGGGTTTTGGTTAGATATCCCAATACATTTCAGGTTAGCAAAGCTTTTCTGTGCTCTTTGTCGATGTTAGTGGTGAAAGATGCACTGAACTCTCCCCTTCTCCTTGCTGGCCTGGAGTTCATGAAAAATCAAGGTGTGGGAAGTGTTGAGACAGGTCTGGGAGGAACAAGAAGGTTAAAAATCAATCTGCAGGTGTTATTGCATGCCCTGCTGTACAAGTGGGAGGTTAAGGTTGGGTAAAACTGGCCCAAAGACAGGAGTCTTGGGATCAGGAACTCCAGCTTCAGAGGGAATGATGTGTTGATCCAGGGATTCAGTGGCAAGAGTTCCCAGATGTTGATCACATGAAATCCAGCTGCTAGAGAGGAGCTGGCAGCTTCCAACAGGTCCATCCCTGCTACAGGGAACGGACAGAAGCGGGCTGTGAAAAAACAGGATAGGATCTTGTGTGTGTCTCAGGACTTCCCTCCTGGACATGTGCAAAGTTTCCTGCTTGCTATTTGAAATTAAGTCAGCTTGTGTCTTTGCAAGGCTAGAGCCAGTCACCCACAACAAGCTCAGTCTGCTGGCAAGGCATCTAGGAGGTGTATGAATCAGTGTGGTCCATTGTGGCCAGAATTAGGACCTAGAGCCCTTGGCAATGGTGATGTATGTGGATTTGTTTTGGATGAGTAAATACAATTTTCACTGGATGGGAATTTGTAGTCATGTTTGCAATTCCCAGCTGCTCAGGGGGAGGGGAGTGGTGTGGATTCTGCTTTGTGACTTTTCTGACTGCAGCTCCCTCCCAAATCTGAATTCACTGTTACATGACTACGCAAAGGCAAAATTTGGAGGAGGGCGCTTAGGAAAAAGGCAAGTCTCTGGCTGGAATAATGACTACAGAAAATATTGTTAAGTTGCCTTGAGGGGTAGATAGTTCCTGCTTGTCTTTAGCATCACCACTGGATTTTGAACTGAGAGTAGTCAAAACTGCCTCAAAGCCAACCAGATTGTTACTGCTCTTTGCATTGTAAAGCCAGAAGCCCAGTGTTGTACATGCTAAGTAATGAAAAGCAGGTAATGCAAGTGGATTTGTGCAGTTAGCAGAGTGGAATCTTCCATGCCAGGCAATAGACACAACATCTAGCAAATACTTTGAAAACCTTTCCAAGATGTTACTGCAACACTGACTGTGGAAAGCATTTGGGAGCAGGGTTTTGTTCTCAATACTATAACCATGCTGCTGACTTATGAGTCCTTGATCTCAATTAGTTGCATTCGTTATTTGGAGTCCAGTGGAGATGAAGTCAATTGCCTCTCTCTTTCTCTTCTTCTTTCCCATCCTTTCTTGCTCGATGTATGACAGAGCTGAAACTTGGTTAAGGCACAAATCCCATTCAGCACTTGTCAGGTTTTGCCCTAACAGTGTCCTGGGGGATCTGCAGAAGCAGAAGAACCCTTTGGACTCTGAAAAGCTACAGCCAACAGAGGGGAGTCCTACATTAGAAATGTCCTTCTGGATAGGCTGCACATCTGCTTTGCTACTGGCCTGCTAAAAGCCCTGAGCAAGAAACTTCATGGTCTCTTCTTATATGGTCTCTTCACCTCTCCCCTATGAAGACAGTGTGAGAAAGTTGGGACTGTTCAGCCTGGAGAAGAGAAGGCTGCGTGGAGACCTCATAGCAGCCTTCCAGTACCTGAAG
>JASSUY010029421.1:0-43402 GCA_032466535.1 Forpus xanthops
AGTTACTAAACTGTTCTTATCTCAACCTGTGGGAGTTGCATTCTTTTAATTCTCCTTCCCATCTCCCCAGGACTGGGCAAGAAAGAGGGGGAAGTGAGTGAGAGCGATTGCGTGAGTTTTGAGAGCCTCAAACCATGACAGGTATTTGGATGGGATTGTGGAGATCTGGTTACCAACCTCAGCCCTGAATGTGAGGATGAACATCTGGAGCAGAGGTTCAGCCCAGGCATGGCCTGGAGCACTTGAGTATCGTGGCCAACATCTGGATTCGCATTGTGTCCCATGAAATATGGAGTTTAAGGTCTAAGGTAAAATAATTAGGTTTAATTTTAAATATAAATATACTTTTCTTCTAGATCTGCTTTCCTAAGATGCATCTTTTAAGGGACCCTGAAGAAAACTCTATAGGTTGTCTGAGTAACACTTCTGAAGTTTACCCCCAGGTTACAGGGAAATAATCTGCCTTCTCAGCCATCGCCTCAGCTTAGTTCACTCCAATGTTTCAAGGGACTTCAGAGTTCCTCACAAAGCATTGTATGGTGAACAGTGAAACGAAAACATGTAATTAGCTGGTGAAAATGTGTCGCTTCCCAAATCCATAAGGAACAAACAGAGCTCGGCAAGGTGGTTAGCTGTATTGCTCCACCTCTCCCTGTGCATCACCTTGTCTGATGCTTTATGAAAAAGACACCACTTCAGCAGCATCAGGGGAAATTCCACTTGCAAACGATGTGTAAATCTTCAAGGGGATGGATATAGAGTGTGTTGCATATTTTAGGTTCTTCAGCAAAGGGGAACATTTATCAGAGCAAACACAGGCACAGAGAAACAAGCTGAGAGTTTGTAAAGGAATCACATTCAATCACTGAGAGAAGGAGAGATTGCAGTACTGTGCTTGAGTCCGGCCATAGATCACAGGTAGAAAGCTCAGTAAACATTTCTGCAGTGCAGTCTTAGGGGAAAGATGTTCCAGTGATCTGGGCACACTCAGCTGATGGTGAATTTATGCTTCCTTCACCCTCCAAGTCCTCTTCTTTACTTGCATTTCCAAGTACTCAATGCAGCTGGGAAAGCAGGAGGGAGCCACAACCCTCAGTATCCCCCTTACATCATCCTCCAAACTGCAGCTGAAATCCCTGCTTCAGGGATGCAGGAATTACCTTGGTGGATGCTGAATGATGGACAGATGTATTTTTCACATGATGCCATTCCCAGCACAGAGAAGAAGGGAAAAGCAACCCCTTCTTTCACTTTCCAAAGGGAACTGAGTTGATCTGGAAGCCACTGAGAGCTAATAAATACAGAGCATGGCTGTCTGTCATTCCCACATGCTCACAGCTATTGGACTCTTTCTATCACCTTAAAAAACAATTATTATCTCCCACCTGCATAAATCAATACTGGCTTCGGCACCAGCATAGGCCACATAATCTGAGTTATTTCAAGTTTCCTAGAGAGAGGGAGGAAAGAGGAAACAGTGGGGAAACCCAGCTTCATTTATTAGGCTGCAGCACCGGCACAGGCATGGCAGTGAGACCTCCATCTGAAAAAACTCATGTCCAGAGCTCAGAGGGATGGACCAAACTCTGAGGAAGCCCCATGGTTACTGGAGTACTAGCTAAACCAATGAATCCTTTATTATGGAATTAAACTCCCAAATTAACCTAATGAAGATCTTGCCATGAAGCAAGAGTAAAATGAGTCTTATGGTAAGAAGGCATGTGGCAGGGTACCAGTAGGTGATAATGCTTACAGCATCCCCTTTGAGGAACTGTGCACTGGGATGTCTCACATCTGGTACTCAGCAAGTTCAGAAGGAATTAGGCAGGGTTAAGGAGCGCCACTGCCAGCAAGATCTGTGTGTGGATTTCCTGCTTGCAAGAAATGCAAGGAGGAATGAAGTTAGGTCCAAAATGCATCACACAGGTCTCACAGCTCAAGACCATTTTGTCTTTGATCCTACGTCTGGTACCTCCATCCCAAATGAATGTGAGTGCTCTGTTGCCTGAGCGCTCACATCCCCCAGGATGCCTGACTCTTGCTCACTGCCCTTCACCGAACACACTGGACAGGGCTTTGAGTGGGAATCAGTGAATTCGCTTCCTTCTATCCCTCTGCTCGAGACATTTGAGTTTCCATGTGGCATATTATCTACATCTATGTCTGCTCTGCCTGCCAAGGTTCCTTAAAGAACTGCACAAATAATTTAAACACCTGGTTTATTGTTAAAGGCATGTACCTGATTTCCCTGGCATTCAGGCAGAGTGAATCGTCCCAGCTCCATTGATTTCAGAATTAGAGTGTCAAGGATTCAGCCCATACATTATTGAAATCAATACCAGTGATCAAGACCACACAGTAACTGCTCATAAGCTGTTACCTTGATATCAATTCAAGTTAACTGGCAATGACAAGAAGTTCCATTGAATCAGATGGACCATTAAATTTAGACATTCAAATCCCAAGCTGAAATTCAAGACAAGCATTAGCACAAGCGAGATGCTGTCACTCCCAGCACCAGCTCCAAGCCTGACCCTTCTCATGCTGGATGCTGTTACCAGTGGGTTTAATTACACAGGATCTCCTTTAGTGATGCTTATTAGTTAATTTGTTTTGTGGGTTTTCTCTTTTAATTGAGTGTGGCTGGAGGACAGCTGAGAAACTCTACTCACCTGCCTCACCAGGGCTGTCATCTAAACCTCTGCCTCCCAAGGGCAGGCAGGATAGTGCTGCACATCAATAAAATCATCATATATACTCAGCTTGAAAGCAATAAGACAAAATCAAACTGCCTGCAATAACAAAGAGCAGGCCTTTTGCTGGTGAAGAAGAAGGGAGGATGTCATTATGCACATTTTATTACTGCAGTTTTCAAACCTGCTAGCAATGGGGATTTAATTCTCTGCTATGCTGGCACCGTACCTGGAACAGAGAGTGGAAGAGGTAGTTTTTATCTCTCCTGGGTATCCTTTGATGCTAGATGTGCTGCCTAGGCAATCAGAGTCTCCTGGGGTTGGCAGGAGAAAGGGTGCTCTCACCATAGCAAGTAATCAATGTTTGGGCAGCTCAGGAAGTTAACTCAGACTGCCTTTATGCTCCAAACTCCCCTCAGTTGCAAAGTAAAACATGTTTGCTTAAAATGAAATTGATTATTGATTAATAATCCTGTTTAACTCCACTGCTTCAAATGATTAGGAGCAGGCAGCAATCTGAGCTAACATGTTTCAGGTCCTGGCTGGGGCACGTGTAGAAATAACACTCAGTTAGTAGGTTAAGCAAGAGCATTTTTGTTTACAGCAAAGGGGGAGTTAAGGGCATGTGAACTGCTCGTGGGAGATGCTCACACTGCAAAATTGAGGAAGGGGAGGGTTACAAGGACAAGCCATTACTGCTGACAGGCAATAACGGGTGAAAATGCAGGCATTTGAGCACTTGTGATTATGTCCCTGTGCCCTTTATGTGTGCACACCCTTCACACCAGAGGGTTTAAAGCATAACTATCCACAAAGCCATCAAATAATTGAGGTGGCAAGTGAACTCTGAAGGTCATCTGGTCCAACCCTCTATTCAAAGCAAGGCCAACCTCAAAGTTAGATCTGACTCCAAAGGTAGACTGTGTGGATCCAGGTTACAAGCTTATATCCAACATTTGATGCCACTTAGGAAAATACATGTTTATTCCCAGGGGATGCGAGCAGGTCTGCTGTAGTTTCCTCATCATCTCTACAATGGACAATATCACTCAAAAGCAAAAAGCATCTCCAAGAGGTCTAAATGAAACACATTTCAAAGTCCCTTTACACAGGAGCACTATAAAAGAGACCTAAGTCAACTAATAATTACTCTTCCCCCAGTGATTTCTTGTATTAAAATATAATTATGGGAAAAAAGGGGGGGGAGGGGAAGATTTGGTTTTGTCCACTATGTACCACTGGGCAGTGGTAAAGTACAACTACAGTGTCAGGCTGCACTTTATGGGGATGAGCTATTATTCAGGCACGATGGAGGCAACAGATCTTAGCACTGTAAGCTAAAAACATAGTGGTTTATTACACAGGAAGGGCCTTGCTGCATGAAAGCTATGGGAAATTGCATATTTTGTCACATTTACTTATTGAATCTTGATTTCAGTGTAGCATGAGGAAAAAAAAAAGATACATCAACTTCCCTTGTAGCTCTTATTAGATTTCACAGCCTCTCAATATTAAAATGCCCACTCCGGTAGCGGTGTTGCTCTTTCTGTTTTCTCTCTCTTCCCCCTCCTCTCCATCCCTCTCTAGCACTGCAGTGCTGGAGGTGTGGTACAGAAACAGATGCTCTGAACCCATATGGCACAGAATAAGTCAGCATTATCAGCTCTGCACACAAAAATTCCCTCCGATTTTCTCTTTGGATACCCATTTATTCCTTATGGCAATGTCCATCCCCTTGCTGAGAGGCTTCCAGCCTAGGATAGCATCCCTCCTTTTTTTCTCAGAGATTCCCGAAATCTGCATGTTTTGCAGTGTTTTAGTTTTAGTTAGTGACAGGACCTTAAGCTCATCCAGTTCCAGCCCCTGCCATGGGCAAGGACGCCTTCCACTAGAGCAGGTTGCTCCAAGACCCTGTGTCCAACCTGGCCTTGAGCACTGCCACTAATGGGGCAGCCACAGCTTTTCTGGGCACCCCCAGACAGCGCCTCAGCACCCTCACAGGGAACAGCTTCTGCCTAAGAGCTCATCTCAGTCTCCCCTCTGGCAGGTTAAAGCCATTCCCCTTGTCCTGTCCCTACAGGCCCTTGTCCAAAGCCCCTCTCCAGCATTCCTGGATCCCCTTTAGGCACTGGAGCTGCTCTAAGGTCTCCCATTAAACAGCCTTCTCTTCTCCAGGCTGAACCAGTCTAGCTCACTCAACCGGTCTCCACAGAAGTGCTTCAGCTTCCTGACCATCTTCTTGATTATGAATCCCCTGGTCACCCCCATGACCCATCTTGTCTGCTCTCCTACAAGTGACAGAAGGCAGACCCTGCACTTCCTATAGCCAGATTATTGCTTTGCCATTCACAGCCTTATAAATCTTCCCTTTTATGTAGGGACTGTGCAGAGGGACTGGCTCTGGAGTGGGTGTTTAGTGTTTCAGAGATGGGTTGTGAGTGCTGCACTATAAAGTTATCAATCTCTCTGTAATCTAAAGCACACCGTAGCTGCTGCAGGGCAAAATGTGCTGCTCTCTCTAGTCTTAAAAATTATGTTCTTCTGTCTATAAACAGATCATGTGAAACAAATAGTTTCTCCCAGTTTAATGTTTTAAAGAGCAGTCTGGGCTTTGAATATCCCTTGAGGTGTGGAGGAGAAAGCAGCTGTAGGCTGAAGGAGTGGATTGCTTTCCCAGTTTCTGCAGAATGGACCTTGCTTATTTAGCCTGAGCATTCTCTACCTGATGCTTTTGTGATCTATCTGGCTCCTCATCAGACACTGCAGTTAAAAGACAAGAGATGATGGGTTCAAACTGAAACAGGGGAGGTTCAGGTTGGAGATAAGGAAGTTCTTTACTGTGATGGTGGTGAGGCACTGGCACAGAGTGCCCAGGGAAGTGGTAAATGCCCCATCCCTGGCAGTGTTTAAGGCCAGGTTGGACAGAACCTTGAGTAACATGCTCAAATGTGAGGTGTCCGTGCCTATAGCAGGGGGTTGGAACTGGATGATCTTAAGGTCTTTTCCAACCCAAACCATTCTGTGATTCTATGATTCTAAGGAGGAGGCAAAATCATGCTGAACTCAGGTAAAATCCCAGCTCTCTGATCTGAATTTGTAACAGGCCACAGGAGAAATAAATCCCATGGCTCCACAGTAGGAACATAGAAGCCAGCAACTGGAAAAATACAGGAGTGCCTGAGGCTCAGTTCAGAAAAAAGCTACAGTTAATGATATATAAAAAGGTACTCATATCTTTGAATCAGCAAAATGGGGCTAAACACCCAAAGGGAGCAACTTCTCCTGTGATGCCTCAGTCCCCCAGTTTCAGTCCCTGTCCCCTGGCAAGAAGGGCAGACCCAAAAAATCTCCTAACAGAAAGTGTCCAGGACTCAGGAAAGATCTTGCCAAGGGCCAGCTGAGCAGCTCATTTCTCTAAACGTTCTTAAGGAGCTCATCCTCCCTTCAAAGAAACATTGCATCATCCTGAAAGCCCGCATCACCTCTGCTGGACCTTTTATAGCTTATTAACCCTCTTCTCAGGTAGGTTCTTGCTCTCTCAGGTGAGACACAGAGGCACAGATGTTACATGTGCTGCTTTACACAGCCCAGAAAGGATGAGAGCCAAATTCCCTTAGTGGATTTGGATGAAGAGTCATAAAAAAGTATACAAAGTACTAAAACCCCTTCTTCCTCCGAAACATTCCCTCTGAACAAAAATAACAGTGCTGAAGCAGCACTTTCTCGCCTTAAATCCCTGTGTGCTTTTCCAAAGGAAGGTCAATGCCATTGTCCCTGTTCACAGGTACGGGAAAGTAACTGCTGCTTTTTATAAAGGTTTTGTTACCCCATAGTATGTCCCTGTTCAATGAGACCACCAGGCTCGTGTTTTACTAGGGTTGAACTAGTCGTGAAGGTTTCTGTGGGGCTTCCCACCTTTATGCCTTTGTCCTGGGTTCAGCTGTAACAGTGGTTTTTCTCCTTCTTAGTAGCTGGTGCAGTGCTGTGTTTTCAACTTTAGCCTGAGAACAGTGCTGATAACACCAGTGTTTTTAGTTGTTGCTAAGTAATGCTTGCTGTGATCAAAGACCTTTAGTCTCATGGTCTGATAGCAAGGACTGTTGCCTAACAAGAAGCTGGGTGGAAGCAGGGACAGGATATCTGACCCAAGCTAGCCAAAGGGGTATTCCATACCACAGCACGTCATGGTCTGAATACGAGGACATCACCACAGGGATAAGAGCTACTATGAATGTTAGAAGTTATTACGAAGATGTGAAGGATGCAATGAATATAAGAGGCTCCCTATTAAAAACATGAAGAAGGATCCAAGAAGACAAAGAACTTCTTGGCTTTGAATGTTGATTTAACACCTATGTCAACTCTCATTTTGTGATGTGTCCTCTTGGCAGGTGAATGCATAGCCTTGTTCAACATTATCTGTTAGTGGGGCTATTGGGAGTTTGGATGTATGAGAGGGTATGAGGTGATCACATCCATCACTAATGGGGACTGAACATCACCTGCATGGTATCATGCTTTTTTCAGTGCCTGGAGCTGGGTAGGAAATAAAAACCTGCATATTGCTCTGTCCAAACTGTGTATTTTAACAATTGTTCTGTGTTTGGTGCAACTGCAAGCTAAAATCCTCTACAAATGTGTGCAGATTGTATGTCCCAGTACATTGAACTGACATGTATAGATGACTTGCACTTATTGTGAAGAAGCAAATTCTACAAAGAGCATAATTTCTCCTGATTTAGATTAATATGAACAGAATCAAGATCACATGTGCCATTTTTTGAGGGTTAAAATAAATCTTATTTAACACAGGAGTCTGCTAACAGCTATAGACCGTAATTCACGGTTTGTCTGCTGAGTAATTTTGCATGGCATCAAAGATTTTTACAAGCAGAAATATAGCCAAAATAGCACCTCAGCTTCACTAGATCAATACCACTGAAATATAAGGCCATCCAGTTGCTAAAGAGGTCTATTTACTTTCTCTATCAGGCAATGATCCTAGGTAGAATGAGTTGGATTTACTTACAGGCATTAATACATTGCATGTTGAGTACTCCTAATGCAGGAGCAGGAGTGCTGCTCTTGATATGGAAGTTGAGAAAGGGCTGTGATGGTTTAATCTCCTAACTTTGTGGCACTACTTCATGTCAGCAGGTCAGAGGAAGGCTCTGCTGGAATTACGGAAAGCAACATGTAACAAGATAGATGGTCATCTGTTCACTGATAGACTGGGAAATGAGTGAAGGATGACTTTTTAGCATTGATCGGACAAGGTTGGTAGGACATGCTACTTGGTTCAGTGAGAAGACTCAGGGAAAAGAATTTAAGGAAGTGTAAAGCTGTAAAGGGTGAAGGAGGCTCAACTACTCCTGTCTCTGTCATTTTCATTGAATTAGCATTGTTCCTGTGATGAAATACACGTTCTTCATCTTCTTTGCATCAACCGGTCTGCAGTGATTACCCCAGAGAAATTAGGACTATCTGGTTTCCTCTTTCTTGAAGAGAAATCCCCCAACCACATTTCCCAATGATATTGTTGAATACCATTGACTTAGTTAGGTCAGACAAGGTTGAGAATGTGGCTGATAACACATAAAAGGATCAAGCAGCTGATGCTGAGGACCCTGTTCCCTAATTCAGACTCTCACCAATACTTAGGAAGGGCTTTAGGGGGCACTGGAGGTAATTTTGTTTATTAAAACCAGTTTAAGCAAGTGTTAAACTACCTAAAAGCCTTTCAAACCCTGCAGTGCTTATGTCCTAACCACTTGTATGCTTTCCTTTTTCTACAGTTGCTAGTATAAACCTGCTTCTTGCATTCCGCAGCATCAATTGCAGGAGTATAAAGGTGAAAGGGAGATATTCAGTGAGGTGTCCAGGTGCTAAACTCTAAACTGATGAAAGGAAACACGTCCCCACACAATTAGTCTGTGGCTCTTGTTTCCAGGAGGCATCAGCATCGAGACCTGAATCTCTGGGGGTTTCTTTAAAGACTTGCGCATCTCTGTGAGGAATGAGGCCATATAGAAGAGATTAGAGAACCCGACACTGCCTCTGTCCTCAGAGTGCCAGGCAGCTTCCAGCTAATGAGTTTTAGGAAGAACTTTTATCTTCTGGGGAAACAGTTTCATGAGTGTCAATTCCAAAGTCTTCCTGTGGTATAGATGAAAATGTCTAGCCAGTGTTGTCTCACAGGAGATGTGATTGGCAACACAGCCCAATGTAACAGAGGGATCAGGGGTTTGGCACTTCTTAGAGCTCTTCTATCACCAAGTCCCTTGACTTCTCCTTGACCAGGATATCATCTTATTGTTGCTGTTTTAAAAATTCTGGTCCATGTCCCCTCAAAGGACACCATTCCCCAAAAGCTTCCCTTCCTGTTCTCCTGTACACACAGAGATGTATTTGAGCCATGGGCAATGACATGTGAGGTGAATAGGACTTCTTATGCTGATTGCTGAGTAAAACTTGGATGAAGGCTTTAGTACCACTGATACTTAGTCTGGAGAAGAGAAGGCTCATGGAGGATCTTATCTCTCCCTACAACTGCCTGAGAGGAGGATGGTGGCAGGAGGGGGCTGAGCTCTGCTCCCAAGGAACAAGGGATGGGACAAGAAGAAATGGCCTCAAGCTGCACCAGGGCAGGGTTAGATGGAGCTGAGGAACAGTTCCTTCCCCAAAGGTGCTCAGGCATTGGAAGAGGTGTCCAGGGCAGTGCTGGAGTCACTGTCCATAGAGGTGTTCACACACCATGGAGATGAGGCCCTCAGTGCCATGGGTTAGTGGTGGCCTTGACAGTGCTGGGGAACAGTTGGACTGAATGAGCTTAAAGGTCTTTTCCAACCTGGCTGATTCTGTGATTCTGTGTAATTACAATGCATTTTCCTTTTTAGGTTGAAAACCTTCTAATATCAGCATGAAATTACGATAACTAAGCATACAGTACCTAGGTTTTAGAGATAAAGAAAAAGGGCAAATGCAAACTTTAGGGGTGACAAAAGTTTTCTGTTGCCCTTTTTTCTTTTTGTCAGAAGATGAAAATGTTGTCAGCAATTTGCAAATTCCCCACCTGTTCTGCTCATACATGAAACCAGCCCCAGTGCCTTCTCCTTCCTAAGTGATTTTTAAGCGTATAGCAAGAACACACAGTGTTGACAGCGCTCCAATTTTATCACAAGTCTCATTATACCTACTTTTTATTTAGCTGAGGCCACCTATCCCAAAATACAAGATGTTTTCTTTTTGGAGGTGAAAATATGCATGGAAAAGTGTCTTCTTTTCCCTTTGTGTTCTAGTCAAGGGATTTCGAGTACATCAAGAAAACTCTATTTAAAGATGCACCACCTTTACAGGGATCACAAGATTACTCATCTGCTTCTCGTTGGTTTGAAAAAGGGAGCAAGTATGTTTCAAGCCTTCATGAAGTGGGGAAGAAAAGGCTCTGAAATACGATTTTCAATAGGCCAAAACTTGGAAATCTCAGGTATTATTTAAATCTGTAGGGTTTTTGGAAGGAGTTTGCCCCATAACTTTTGTGTCCTTTGGGGTTGGAAATAATCAATGAGAAAGAAGCAAAAATATTTCTTGTGCCAGGGTAATAGTATTGATGTTGCTGCAAAATGGTAATTGTCTCTGAGTTATATGATTAAGTCAAAACAATGACAAGGCCTCGCATCTATGTCTGCTTTGGATGAACGTTTCCATTGCTCTGTTCCTCAGTAGATGTGCTTCTGTTTAAGCCTGAAAGCTAAGATGGAAAGGTCTTCAGGGGAGGTGAGGTAAGGTGGTTGTGGACTTGTATTTGTAGGGTCCTAAATTTAGCTGGAATCCTGTGCTAAGCATTCCTCTCCTCTAGATGGCTGACTTCCAAATACATGGTAAATGCAGAGCTATGATGGAGCCCTCATAGCAGAAACAGGAGTTGGAGCCTCCTTCAGAAAGTCAAGACTCACTTAATTATCTCATAGCTCAAAATGCAATTCATCACACTGTGTTCCTGAGTTCTTTGAAGGCTTAGTAAGTCTATTTTGCTAATATCCAGAAATATCCTTAATATGGTTTGAATTCTTATGTTCTTAGTTTTCCATATTGATGCTTCTCCAATTTGTTCTTTCCAGACAAAGTTTCTTCACTTCATTTGTCTCTTCCTTCCCTCCAGTCCTTGGGTGTCTCTCTCCTTCTCTCAACATACATTTCTCCATCTCCTCTTAGACCACTGCCTGCACCCTTTCATCCATTCAGCTATTCCCTTTCTATCTTGCTTGGAGTGGGAGTCTGATGCTTTGCCTACAGACAGCTTGGTTCCATAAGGGTGACTTGACTTCAGCCCCAGTGAAAACAAAAGACCAACGCGTATAACGACAGCAGTTTACAGGTTATCCATAAGATCACTTACAAAGATTTACATCCTTAAAGAACCAATATTGCAAGATTTATCCACTTCATGCAAAATTTGCATTCTGCTTGAGCAGAAGTCATGGCTTTCAAGTCCAATCTCCTTTAAAGCTGGGGTGAGGTTGAATCTGGTGGCTTTGATTGACCCCATATAATGAAAGGAACTGTGAAATTTGGATCCAAAATTTGAAGCTGGTTTAGTTTGGCTTTTATGAGTCATGTCTTTGCTGTGCTAGCCTTAATAGATTAAGAGAATTACCCAAGCTTCTGTCATTTTCATGGCCAAGTTGGTGTATGATCCCCTGTAGAGTTCATTTCAAAACCCCCTTGTGCTTGGCGAAGGAAGAAACTTCAGTAACCATCAGCTGTGGCATTGATCCTTCAGAGAAATTAACCGACTGAACTGAGACTTACTGTGAGATCAGTGATGCTCAGCATCTGCTAACTTCATTTGCAACTCACCGGTGTTAATGCATTTAGAGTATTGATCCTTCCTGGTGTGCTTTGCAGCTCCAGCTCCCTTTTGGTATTGCTAATATAAAGGCAGCTCTTTCCAAAGCCAGAATGAGCAAGCAAAACCCTTCAACCCAAAAAACAAACTCATTATTCAAAATGTTTGTCGGCTTGCTGCTGTAATTGAATTGATTGGCCAAACAAACCCAAACTGTGGCAGATAAAAAGCAGATTATTCCAGAGCATGGGAAAAGAACAGGCACAGAAAACATCCTGAGGTCTGGGGGGAGCAAATCTTCCCCACCTCCCTGCTACTGTTTTTTGCTATGTGATTGCATTATTGGATTATAGATAGGTTTTTTCATATACACAGCAGATGGGATTGAGAAGGAACAGTGAGAGCTGCTGGGAATAGCCCACAACTTGGACTTCAATTACCCAGCAAAACCACTCAGTTTGCCCAACACTCTTCCTGTTATATATGCAAGTATTTGGGGGAAGGATATTACCCTTTAACATCATGGGCTCCTACAGCAAAGGCTTAGCTTTCAATTGATTACTGAACCAAACTTGCTGGGTATTTTTGCTTTTGCAGCAATAAATGAGCCTTCAAATGAAAACTGCAGCAGAAAGCAGAGGAGATGCTGTCTGCAGCCTGCTCACTATGTAGCTCTGCCTATGCTTTCCGCTGTTTTGCTCCCTGGGCTTTGCAGCAAGTTTGCTTACACAGCGCTTTCCCTTGCCCTATTTAAGTGCCTCTGCAGTGTGCTCATGGTGAATTAGGTTAGTCTATAGAAAAGTATACTGCAAATCCCCTTCTCTTGCTTCAGCTGTTCCCCTTTTCCATAGTGGCAAGCTGTATGCAGTCTGTCTTCTCTCACTCAACCACACTGTGGGGGCTACTGCAGAGCAAGATTGACTTCTCCCTGGATTACTCTTGCACTGCAAAGGCTACTGGTTCTTCAGTCTCTTCACTAACCTCAAGCCTTCTCTACTTCCAGTTCTATAATTGCTTTTAATTCTTTTACTCATATATTCTTCGGGCTCCCAGGCTCCAGTTCTTAGCAGTGATTGCACGCAGTTTATGATCTCTGACTTCGAATGTCACATCTGGGCATTTTCAGATGCACACATCTCATTCTTTAAAATATGCAGGTGTCTTATCCTGACCCTCGTTAGCTCTGTGACAGATTCCAGCCATCCTGCTTGTTAGTCTATTATTTGCCTGCCTGTCAGTTACTCTCTGCAGCTCCCCATTCTGATGCAGAGATGCAATAATTAGATGCCTTGTTTTTGAGGCATCTTAGCATTGCTTGAACCTAGTAATTCAATAACACAAACTCAGACAGAATGAAAACCCATCTGCTTCCAGGCTGTTTGTAGAGGCTCTGTTATTTTTAGTGACACAGAATAGTTTGGGAGGTGTTGAGGGTTGAAGAGGTGGATCTGTGGCTCAGACACTGTTTTAAGACAGGCACAGAGGAGACATGACACTTGCCTTCAACATCCGAAGTCTCCTGGTCTCCATGACACAAAAGAGTTGTAAAACTTATCTGGCAAGAGCTGGGAAGTTTCTGATCCCTTTTCCAGCAGTAAAGTATAATGAGGCGTCTCTAAGTGGTATCTCTGAAACAGAGATATTCCTCATCATTGTGGAAAGACTCCTGGAAGTGCCTTTCTTCTTCTTCGAACTGTACAAAAAAAATATCTGACCTTTTTGTTCTTTTTTTGAGTAATTGTGATGTTTACTATTATCTGATAGGAAAGTGTGTTCTTTTTGCCCACTTTATTTTGCTTATATCTTTCTACCTTTATGCTCTGCTACCTGGGTATGCTGGGAGTATATAGTCAGGTATGCCACACTATACCTGCAGCCTTACTTTGTGGTGTGTCTGACAATACTGTGATGGAATGGAGGCTCCAGTACCTCCCCCAGGGTTGGAAAACTGGGCTGAGTCAACCAGAGGTAGAAAAGAACAGTGGAGGATGGAGAGGAGGGAATGTTTCCTCCTGCTCCTTCTCCCTCTTCCTTGCACAAAGATGCTGGTTGGATGTGCCCACCAACTCAAATGGACATATAAAGCCCCATTTATTCAGTTTCTTTCTGCACTTTGTTGCTGATTTCCCCCCTTTTGCCCACTGTTATCAGACACGTTCCTACCATGTCTAACCTTTATAAGAAAGGGAGATTACTGTGGTACTGAGCATCAGCAGAACAGGAAGACAGTTGAAATTGCACTGCATGCGTGCTTGTGTGTGTTTTAGATACCGAGAGAGCAAGCCTAATTTATTATGAAACAGAAGTTAGCTTTACAGATTCATAATTAGGGAGGATGCTAATGTTGCCTGATTGGAAAATGTCACCCTGTACAACTAATTTGAGGCCTAATTGAAGTTCAGCATCATCTGCAGCTCCTCCAGCGATAACTTGTTTGCAAGGTGCTACAGAAAAGCAGAGAGTGGTTAGCAGAGAGTAATTTATCACTTTCATTCCTGGCAGATAGAGGAATCTGGGAGAAAACAGTCAAAAAAGAAGCAATACCGAAGAACGGAGTCTCAGGCTGGTGGAACACAGCACTCCATATAGCCACAAATGACAAGGTTCATTATCCCAGGGCTGTTGCAGAGAACAATACATTTCTTAGGCACTCTGTCCTGCAGAGTTGCTGAAGAAAGTTGGATGGGCATGTCATTGTATCGCCACAGTGCCACAAAGGTATGGATGGGCCTGCCCTTATCTAAAGCACGCTGGGGATTGCTTTGTGTCCTGAATACAGAAGGAGATGGAAGCTGTGCAAAAGGCGCATACAAAAGTCTTGGAGAGTTAGATCTCTTTGTCATCCACAAACTGTGTTTCTGAGGTGAAAAGCCACATCTTGCTCTGGTTATGAATGACACAACAACCCCTACACTTGCACAGTCCTACTCGAACAAAGAAAATCTATGACTTTAACCCTTCTCAGACCTCCCAGGGTTATACAGTATTTTGACACCAGCATCACCCTCTCCAGGTATATCTTCTTTGCTGCAAGTCATTTCTGCTTTCTGACCATGTCATGCCTTAGGGTAGCTCTCAGGTGTGCTTGGAAAGGTGAGATCCTGTCTGTTCAAAGCAGGAGGGGAGCATAGATCTGGGGGTAACCCTGCTTAGACATGTCAGGTATACATAATCTATGTGGCTCAGTTTCCAAGGTGCACGATACTCCAGAGATGGCCCTGCCCAGAGTAAAGGGGCAGGATTCGGCCCCTGTCAGAGACAATGCAGAGCAGCTCCACAGGTAACTCCTCCTAACTCACTGTCTCCAAAAATTGCTATGGGCATATGCATTATGCATAAGGACAAGACAAGGATTTTGGTGTTTCTTCCGTGGTACTTTCCCTGCCTCCAACCATTTGACACTCAGGGGCTTCCAGGGCTAGATATGTTCTCCATGGATCTAATAACACTGACTGGATTTTTCTTTGAACTTCTCTGCTCTTCCCTGAACCTTTGTTAAGTACCAACTCATCTGTGGCAGGAAATTCCACAGCTCAATTACACCTTCTCCGGCACTGCCAAGTTCTTGTGTTGGAAAACACAATGAAACAAACATTATCCACTCATCCTTTCTTTTACACTTGTGATTTATATACTCCATGTCTTTCCAGTCATCTTTAGCCTCCTACATTATGCTCTTACTCCTTATAGAGAGTTCATTCCAGCTCTATGAGCACCCTTGAGTTTGTTCAGCCCTTAGTCCCACAACTCAATCTCCTGTTTTCCTCTTGGATTTATAGTTTCCCATTCATACCTGATGGTCTGGGAACCCCAGGCAGAGGGAGTCTAGCAGGTCTCATGAAGATGAAGGCTTCTATATATCCCTTGTAATAGATAACCACTGGGACAACATTGATCAATTCAAAGTAGACACCTGCAGTCTGCTCAGGCAGAATTAACAGGCAACACGTTTGGACATGAGGTAGTACGTGAGAAGATTTGGCAGGAGGCATGTAGAGAGGGGGAGGAGACCTCATGGCTTCCTATTGAGTTTAGCTTCATCTCACTCTCAGCCTGTTCTGGCATACAGAGGCCTGAAGAAACCAGAACCAAAAGTCTGGATTCGTTGGCTCTGGAACTCATGGGTATGGTTGAGAAGGAAAGGATTTTGGCTCTCAACGCCACTCCTCTTCCGAGCCAAACCTCCATAAGGAAGAGGATGCTGTGGCTGTAAACTGGATTCCCCAATACCACAACCACATCTCCACTTCTGTTCAGTCCATTGGGTGAGGAACACAAAAGAAGCTGTGAGCCCCAATGCTATCCACTGGATCACCAGCACTCCATTCTAGCGCTGGGACACCCCATTCTTGGGACCTTCCTATCAGCCCCATTCTAGAGCAAAACCCAGTGGTTCTGAGGCCTCCTCATGCTGTGATTTACAGCCTGACATAAACACAAAGTGAAATTTAATGTCTTGCCCTCACAAACACACATACTCTCACCCATTTTAGTGTCTGCCTCCAGACCCCAAATGCATTTAACATCTTGCTCTACACAGAAATATATAGAGCACGTCTCATGCATGGGTGCTCTCCGAGTGATTTAACATGCATATACACAGGGCTATAATGAAACACACACACATCTCAGTTTAATATCCCAGTGCCACCCAACGGGGAAATCACACCAGCTCTGTAAACCCCCTGTGCTACATTACAGGAGAGTTAATTCACTGCAGGAAACTATAATCTGATTTCAGCTTTACAAGCCAACATTATTATTCTTTTCCATTCTATTCTTTCATGCTTAAACTGATCCCCTGTCATTCTTTGTCTCTCTCTGTTTCCAGCCTGTATTGCTTTCAGTGGAGCCTGCCTCCATTTTATTTCCCACCCCTTAATATTCAATTTCATTTCAAAGCCTATCCGTGCTCCCTCCCTTTTCCTCCCTCTTTCTTCTCCCTCTTCCCCTGCCCATCCCATAACACAGCTTTCTTCCTGATTTCCTCCCTGTGATTTCTCCTCCCTTTCTTCATTATCAGCGTGTCAGATTAGGATCTGACAAGCAAGTAGAATTGACTGTTCGTTCAGAGCTCTACAGCCTAAGCAGGATTAGTTGCCCTGATATAAAGGGCATTTTCATTTTTTATGTAACTGGAATATCATCATCTAAGCAAAGCTGTGGGCTTCTGGCCTTTTCCATTGGGAAAAGGACATTCCATTAAAAATTGCTCCTTGGCACTGCACACTTTGCAGGGATTCTTTATTCGTTATGAAGAAGAGATGATGCTTGGACAATGGACTGCCAAGGGAAAACACAAGGATGAAGTACCACAGCTTGCTGGAACAAGAGATGTTTGAGCTTAGAGCAGTCTCACCATGGATTTCTTTCAGCCCAGGGAGTATTCTGCTGCTCAAAATCATCTGAAGAACAAAACAACCCACAACCATTTCTACACTGCTTCTTCCTGCTGAAGAAGGGATGCTATAGACAAATGCACACTGTTATCTTGTGGTCACTTCAATGGCAGGGTAAAAATGCTGCTCCAGCCTTGGATGTAAAAGATTAACACATTGAAATGAGGAAGCTGATTTCTATACAACAGTGCAGATTTTTGCAATGACAGCCCTTGGCCTTCAAACTCGTGAGCCATAAAATCCCTCTGTTTAGTGTAATGACACACTGGCTGATTTATCCACAGAGCCCACATCAGGTAATGCTCTGTCTCAAGCCATAAACCTTTACAATTGGAATAAGAATGTTGTGGCTGGCAATGCAGAAGCAGAATAAAGGCCCTGATGGTTGATATAAGGACGAAGTTCTTTACTGTGATGGTAGCAAGGTTCTGGTATAGGTTGCCCGAAGAAGTGATAAATGCTCCATCCCTGGAAGTGTTCAAAGCCAGGTTAGACAGAGCCTTGGGTGACATGGTGTAGTGTGAGGTGCCCTGCCCATGGCGGGGAATAGAACTGGATGATCTTAAGGTCCTTTCCAACCCAAACCATTCCACAATTCTATGATTCTATGATGATTCCCATGGCTGGAAGGACTTAGCGAGGGTTTCTGGGCACCCAAAGTGATGTAGACCACAGGATCACCCAGATGAAGTGATGGGTTCCTAGTGGGCTGAGGTGCACAGATACATCCTTGCTAAAGGTTCATCATATGGGGAAATAAGGTGTGAAAAACATCCATGAAATTAAAAACACTAGTTGGGAGCTGCATGACTTTTCCTTCCTGTGCAGGGTTTGCCTCCTACTCCCCTTTTTGTATCTAAGATAGAGCACCAAATGTAGGCAGTTTAGGGATATCTTCTCTGTCACACAGGGATTCTCCCAGTTCCAGGGGTCTGGGATGCTTAATGCAAGACACTATTGCTGGCTGTGGCTATTGGCAAAGACTCAAAGATAAGTGCCAGTACACTGCAAGACAGAGGGAAAATAATGTTTTCCCCCATAATGTGGTATTTTCCTACTACCTAAGAGATTCATTTGAAGTCTGAAATATAGGATGTTAGATCCCTATTGAGAGTGTTTAACCTTAGCTGTTGCAACTTCAGATGTTCAAGTTATCTTTATAAATGGCCAAGCCATCTTTGTGTCTGCCTTGGTTCTTGGCCTCATTGACATCGTATGGAAATGAGTCCCTCCATCTAATTACACTTTGGATGACAGAGATTTCCTTTGCATTGAGTATCTCTGTCATATGAGACAGAGGAGAGCCATTCTTAGCCTACCTCCCTCATTTTATGTATATGCTTTTTTCTGTGCCCTTTCCTTCCCTTTCTAATATGACAAAGTACAATTCCATGGGCTTTATTTGCAGAAGATATTTCTCAGGAAGTTAATCCTTCTTACTCTTCCTCCATACCTATCCTGTGTCTATAGATATTGTGACCTTCCAGGTAAATCGTGGCTGCAGTGATTTATATGACTGTAGGATGTTCTGTAGCACTGACCAACTCCTTCGATATGCCATACGGATATGCCATAAAGACACAGCATAAGGAAGGAGTCAGTTGGTAAAAATATGGCATAAGGTAGGCAATACAGTATCTGCTTTACTGCTGGAATATAGCTGATCACGGAGCTGGAGCTTCTGCTGAACTGACTTTCTGGGTCACTTCTTGATATAATATAGTTAACTGAGAGGTCAATAAAGTCAGTGAGAAGTCTATTTTTTGTTTCCAGGATGTCTTATTCTGGAACTATTCACCTGCCTGGGGTCCCTGAAGCAGTAACCTCTGGAGTTGATGGAGTTATTGGGAAGGTCTCAGGATCACTTGAGTTACTGAGTGGGGATGTGAACTTGCACTGGAGGTACACCACAAAGGCATAAGGATGAGGATTTGCTTTAGCTAAAGGATCATGCCAGCATAAGAATGAAAGGGAACAAGCTCATCAAGAGAAGGTTACAATAAACATTTGTTTGCCTCATCTACAGGAGATGCTCTGAACTTCTCAGGGTAAGGATAAGTGAATATGAGATGTGAATGAGTGTGAAGCATGTGCAGAAAAGGGACAAACACGCAAGGCCAACTCAGGGATGCTTCAGCTGGCACAACCCTAAAGTGAAGCTCCTTTGTTCCTCACCCAAAGTCAATGATCCTTCACGATCATGGGGCTCAGTTGCACTCCCTTAGCAAACCCAGCTATGGCATTTAATTGTTACTGCTCTTCTGCCTGCAATTGCCATCCAGAAGCTCTCCACTCAGCAATTCAGAAAACTGGGGACACTGTGACAGTGCAAGTCCCCCGTGCTCTGTATTTCTTTCAATGGAGCTGATTTGTCTGAAGCTGAAAAGTGAGCCAAACAGGCTACAAGACACTACAAAGAGATCAAAGGGAGTTAAAAATAAGCGAAAGGAGACAAATGCATGGGGAAGAGAAGGGAGCAGCATGAAAGGGGGAACTAGGGTGAGAGTTTGAAACACACTGCTCCTGTAAAAGGTGAAGCCTGCAGAAACCGTGCTGTTGTTCATGTGATTTTCTCCTAATCAGAGCACAGAAGCAAGAAGCAGAGGAATATTTTCCCCATGTTGCATCAAAATGCCTGTCATTTTCTGTCTGAAGCTCTAAGTTCAGAATCATTAGGGGAACAATTGCCAGGGCACATTTGACTGAATTGTTTTTCTGAGGCCAGCTCTCAAAGCAAAACTACAGGGTGAGGATGGCTTTTTGCACCCTCTCTGATAGTGCCTCCTCTCCATTCTCAGCCAGTGGATCCCACCGTGAAGGCCAACAGCAGAGCAGAAGCCTTTAGTTCACAGCAGTTTGAAATAACTAAACAGAAGCAATTTCATGGCTCCCCGTTAATGTCTTTTACCTTACTTTTAGGGCTTACTGTTTCACCTTTGGTGTTCACAGATGAGCCTCATCTCCCTTTGGGAGATGGTTTTGTTGTCCAGCTAAAGAAAGAGGTCAGATTCAGGGTAACAGGCTACCAAGCATCATACATGTGACAGGGTCAGAAGCAGTGACTCTCACAAAGTAAAGCCTTTCTACAGCTTCCTTCTCCAGTATTCATTAGGCAGCACTTAAAACCCATGAGCATTTTGGCTTGCATCACCCTAGCAAAGACAGTACTTACATCCCTGCTTTACATAAGTGGAGCATTAGGAGTTTGACCATATAGGGCTGTGAATACTACCATATTGGCTTAGAAAAGCTCCCCAGGCACTAAACTGGGGCCAGTGTTTGGGTGCAATGCAGACAGCATTATGCTGAAAGCATAAAACTCAGAGCACTGAAGCACGGAACTGCAATTGATTCCCTTTAAGACCAACCTTCAGCTATCTCCAGGGTGGTATGTGGTGTTCACACTCAACATTAACATTTAACATGTCAGGCCCTAAACAACCCTCCTTCAAGAAGCCTAAGGCAGAAACATGTTCCAGTATAAAATTGTAGACCCAAAGAATGGCTTGGGTTAAAAGGGACCTTAAAGTTCATGCAGTTCCAACCCTCTGTCACAGGCAGGGATGCCTTCCACTAGAGCAGCTTGCTCCAAGCCCCATCCAATCTGGCCTTGTACATTGCCAGGGATGGGGAAACCACATCTTCCATGGGCACCCTGTGCCAGTGTTCCACTGCCCTCTGCCTTATATCTAGCCTGGTATAATCTGGTCTAGTATCCTGTAATCTATTTTAAAATCCCAACACAAACTCATGTACCACTTATAAAGAAACAAGCAAATAGACATAACCCCCACCAACTCACCCTATAGCACACAGAAGTACATCTACAAGTTTTACATCTCTGTTTTCTTCCTAACTCAGGCAGATCTGGGTGACTTCCTATTGACCTGACACCTGCACTTAAGGGTAAGATGTTCCCAGAGCAACTCAAGAGCAGATGAGACAGTGCCAGGCCTATTTAAAGCAATGGGTTTAAATTTAATTTCCTAGCTGGGGGAGTTGAGGAAGAGATTGAAGGCAACAGCTGCCTCATTATACCATTGAGGCTTCCTTAAGTGAAAACTGAACAGATTACTCATGGAGAAAATTAAGACAAGGTCTTTAAGCCATCAATAGCTCCAGATCTGAGTGCAGGGGGGAAGTGAGTTCATATTTTACTTCAATTTCACTGTCTGGGGGTTCAAATTTGATTTTTAAATGTGTCTTGAAGCCAGATGTGAAAGATCGCTTTTTTTTTCCAGTCCTGCAGTGGTTTTTCTCCATCAGTCTCAAGGATGATATGTGGGGTTGGAGAAGCTTGCAGAAGTCTGCATTGCATATTGAGTTGGTGATTTGAGCCTTCTTGCTTTTTCCTTTTAAATAGAAAGCCAGGACTGAAGTTCTTTACTGTGAGGGTGCTGAGGCACTGGCACAGGGTGCCCAGAGAAGTGGTAAATGCTCCATCCCTGGCAATGTTCAGGGCCATGATGGACAGAGCCTTGGGTGGCATGGTTTAGGGTGAGGTGTCCCTGCCTGTTGCAAGGGGTTGGAATTAGATGATCTTAAGGTCCTTTCCAACCCAAACCATTCCATTATTATGTGATTCTACGATCAGTTCTGCTTCCCACCAATATACTATGTCATAATCAACGTCTGCAGCTCCATCCCATAGCTTCATCAGGAAGACCTGCAGGTGCAGAATAACAGCACTGGTTTTGGTGTAATTTTGGTGCTTTGGAGACTGCCTAGAACATCTGCATCTCAACACCAGCAGTCAAGGAAATGATTTTTATACACAGCTCTTCCAATGGTGGGGTTTAGGTAGTGCCTTGCTTCAGAATCCAGCCAGGTCTTCAAATACTCTGGCTCTATTCCACTCTCTTTGTCTTTCTGCTCTGCCTTGGCAGCCCCCTGAAGTGCTTGACTCAGCAAGATGAAATATGGTGGAGTAGGACTCCCAAATGGACCTTGGCCAACTAAATCAAACTATTTGTCTGATTTTTAATCATATCAATTGTCAGCTTAGGCTGATCAAGTAGCTGCAGTATTTATTGATGGACATGATGGTGTCCAGCATGTCAAGAGCTTTACTGAAGTTAAGCTGTGCTACATGTGCTGCTGCTCCCCTGACCCACAAGGATCATTACACTGTCATAGGAGGAAATTAGGTTGGTTGAATGTGATTTGCTCCTGGAAAATTGAGGCTGGATACTACTTATCCCCTTGTTAAGGCGCTAAGAGATGAATTGTTTGACGGTTCATTCCAAGACTTTTCTGAGCACTGAAGTCAAGCTGATTTGTCCCTAATTCCCTGGGCTCTCCTTTCTTTTTACTGTTCTTCAGAAGGATGATATATTTGCTAGGTGATAATAGGTTTGCATTCCTACCAGATCATACAGTTCAGATGACAAAGAGGCGCTCGGAAGCACTGAAGGTCCTTCCTTCCCTGTGGGATGCGGGAAAGGAAGGGCAGGTCATCATATAAAGATACAGTGATTATGGTTCCCACATCACAAAGCTAACCGCGGTGTGTCTGCCACAAGCTGAGGAGCTCTGCTTGGTACAGTTTCCCTGTGGCTTTCACAGAGAGAGTGCTTGGAAACACACTACATGTTTGTTTGTGTTTAAATCAAACCAACCCGTTATTAGGAAAAGCTGTTACAAAAGGCTCGTTGGGAAACCAAAATGAATAAAACCTCTTTCCCCCCCCAATCCAAGTATCATTTCTGTTCAGACTTTAATTATTTCTTTTTTTAATAATGACTCGTTGCATTGTTCTCCCCACGAGCTCGCATTGTTATGACTCTGAAAACACAAATTAGAGTATACATTGCTAATTTCATCTGGAAGGGTGTATTATGGGGAATTAAACACAAAAGCAAGGAGACCTTGTGTTCGCTGCTGCTGCTGCAAACAATAGCAAGCAGGGTTCAGACAATATGCTGGCTTGGATGGCTCTTGTTTCCTGCCTTAAGAGAATGAACACAGTACTGAACAAAGCCTACACTGAGCATTTCATAGAGTAAGCTCGGTTGACCAAAATGCAAGGGTCTCTTTATGTGAATAGCACAGAACAAAAGAGATTCTAATTGCAAACATTGATCACACCCTTCGGTGTCTGCTGTGGGTTGCTATGGCTTCGTCACTCACAAGGTTTACTCACTGCAACTTTGCAGATGTATTTCAGAGGCTCCTGTATGTGACTGTGCCAAAACGACAAAAAAGTTGCTTTTTTTCCCCCTCAAATCAATAAACAACACAACTTATTTTTCCCCTTTACCTTTTGAAAGTTGCAGCAAAACCTGGTTAGCTGTGAAGCTGCTGCTGTTCCTCAGGCCGTATTTTCATTCTCAAATGACCAAGCTGCATGAAACTAGGACTCCTATGCCCTTAGGCTAAAGAATGAGGTGCTCTTTGGCTTTTTCCCTGCTCACAAATTCTGTTTGGGCAGATAGAAGTAGCAAAAGGTCTGTGTTGTGGCCTTGCCATGGATCTGCTGGCTGGGAGCTCTCCTGGGAAGCCAGAAGAGAGATTGCATCTGCCTCTCTGTAAACCTCAGTAAATACCAGGCTGCAGATGGAGGAGCTGCAGCCTCCTGTGAGCGCTTTCCTATGGAGGGCAGCGTGCTACTCTGAACCGAGGCAGATAAAGAAGACCTCTGGGTCTGTTAAACACACCAGAAACAAAGCAAGCCAGGGTCAGTTCCCTGATCTTGAGGCCGTTTGGCACAGCATGGATTGAATCCATACTGCTGAGCTCTCTTGTCCCCAGGACACAGAGATTTGGTCCATGTTTTCTGTTGTGCTTGGGATAGCCCCTGAGCTGTGCTGGAGTGTGGCACAGGGAAGCACTGTCTGGACATCCCCAAATCATGCCAAGTATGGACAGCTGATGGTTGGTGCTTCATTAAGCCAAAGTTTGCTTAGGCAAGCAACAGTTTAATTGTGATGTGTGTATTAGCTGTAAAACTGTTTCTGTCCACTTTTGCATCCTGCACTTTAGGGAAAATGCTAATGATGAGCATTATGCCTTAGTTACAAAACACGCATCTTGCAAACTCAGAGGCACTTATATGATATAGGACAAAGCTTGACTGAAATAGCAGATAGAAAACTGCATAACTTGCTACTCATGAACTGTTAACTGCTCCAACGTCTTCCTTCCAGCATGACTCAAGGTTTCGTGACTGCAGCTGAGCTAAGCTCAAACTGCTCTTCCTTTGGTGCTTTTTATCCACAGTGCCATTCTGACCATATCCTTTACTTCTACCATGACAAAATGTGCCCTCTACATTCTTCTTCTCAAATCTTTTCTGTCCCTCTTTGTGCCCTCTCCTGTTTCAAGACTTTGCTTGGGCATTCACACACTTTCTAGTCAGCCTCAAAGAACTTCTGCTGAAAATTCACCTGGTTTGAAATAGACATTTACCTGTGCTCAACAAAGCCTTGATCCTTTCGGCATCACTGGAGAGAAACAGGGCATGATGAGTTCAAGCCTGTATCTAAAATGAATTAAAGTAAACTGAGTTATCATGAAATCCAGTCTGGCAGGATGTCTGTGACCACCTCAAAAGGCACAGATGTTAGTGGAGACAGCACTGGCAGAACTGTGCTTTCTGCTCTGCATCTTTAGGCTGTTTGCCCTGTAAATCATAGCAGAAAGGAAAGGTATAAGTGAAAAAAGGCAGCCTGGTAAGTACAATGTGGATGCGAGCAGTCAGCTTGTTTGTCTTCATAATATTACCATGTTTCTTTAATTTTCCAATGTTTTTATGAGCTTGTTCCTCAGCAGATTACTTTCCCCTCACAAGGCTCCCACTTCCTGAATGCAAAGCAGTCAAATAAGGAATGCTGGTCTGGATCTACACTGTAGGCTTTGTTAATGTCAAAGTCCATCCAAGTTTAGCAACAAACATAGGCCTGGTTCCTGTTAAAGCCCCAAGCAGCACAAACTGCAGAGCACAAGCTTTCCATCACCTTCTTCCAGAGCCACAGGAGGGTCCCTACCAGTACCATTCATGGTGGAGGCTGAGGACTTGCCCCACACAACAATACAGAAGAGGGAAAAAGTGTAAAGGCTTACATATTTAATGTTGTTGCACTAAAGAAAAACCTCAGCCTCACAATGCTAGTTGTTGTATATGATAACATCAAACTGTGAATGATTCCAGTTATTGCATGAACCTATCCACAATGTTGGTTCTATTAAGAAACCTTATATAGTATGTGTGGTAAAAAAAAAGTAGTAAAAATTAGACTATTTGGCACACAGTGTGAAGTAGAGGTGTAGTGCTCGGTGTAATGCTGATGACTCTTTGATGGCTGTGGAGGAAGGTGTAGTTGGGCAGCTTTGGGTTGCATCCTCCATCACTCTCTTCAGCCCACTGCCTTTAGCTGCACTATTCAGCATGGTCTGAATAGGGCCCAGTGATGAAAGCTGGAGCTCAACATTGGCAATGCAAAGCTGTGTAGAGCTGTCAGACCAAGCAGGATACAATTCCAGTATTTCCCCTCTTTCACAAAGTCCCTCAGTGCATATTCCAGATATCAGCACAAATAAAGGCCCAGGCTCTGACAAAGCAAAGGTGTCTTTGGTGGCCTCAAGCAGACAGGGGCAGAGTGCCTGGCTCCTGTTACTCCCTGACACCTGCTTGTTGAGTAGCTTGGTGGCTTGTATATGGAGAACAGACCTGACCTATCCTAGGAAACTCAGCAGCTCTCCAGGATCTGTGGAGCAGCAGGCAGACCCAGCTGCAATGCAGGATGGTCCCAAAAAAGGGGGAAAGTGTAAATGTTACTGCAGGGAGATCATTAACAATCAAATTTAAGAGGGGTTTAAAGAGAGATCTGTGAAATATCTGGTGTTTCTGGTTTTAATCTAGAGTTTCTTGCTGTGCACTGCGCACTGTGTATGTGTGCAGGGACAAGTTTGGGCTGGGAGATGCTGTTGCTTTAAACTCTTACCAGTGTTTGCCAATTTCCAGCCCATCAGGGACAATTTTGCAGGGTAACACCAGCTTTCTGTAAACATCTGAAGCCTTGGTTCATCCCGTACGGGCTGCCTTCCCATGACTGCCTCCACAGCACTTCCCCTAAGCTGCCTTTGACAGTCCTAGAATCATAAAATAAATAGGGTTAGAAAGGACCTTAAGATCACCTAGGACCAACCCCCTGCCATGGGCAGGGACACATCACACTAGACCATGTCAACCAAGGCTCTGTCCAACCTGGCCTTGAATGCCACGAGGGATGGAGCATTCACCACTTCTTTGGGCATCCTGTGCCTGGGTCTCACCACCCTCACGGTAAAGAACTTCTTTATCTCCAACCTGAACTTCCCCTGTTTCGGTTTGAGCCCATCACCCCTTGTCCTATTGCTACAGTCCCTGATGAAGTCCTTCTCCAGCATTCTTGTAGGGAATTTAAGCTGGAAATCTCAGCTACCTGCCTCTGGGTTTTCTTTCTGAAAGAACCACCAGCAGAGCAAAAACCTCGTTATCTTCCCCAGCCAAACCCAGCTCTGCAAAGGGGCTTTTACCCCTTTGAATGCCTTAAGAATACACCTCGCGCTATCGATCATATCTCAGTAAAGCACTAAATGGGTTTACTTTGCTGCAATAAACTTGGTAATGGCTTTTTATTATGCTTGTCCTAATGCTGGCATAAATTTTCCCAAATTTATTTCAAGTTTGCTCGAAAACCTCATTTGCCTAATTGTAATAATAAAACAACATCATATGCAGATGTCGTCCTTCTTTCTCAAACTCAATTTACTTTCAATTAACAGTGATTCAGTGTTTGTTTCTTTGGGGGAAGGCACACGAACGGGTGTTGGAGAAATGGTGTGTATGTCAGGTGGCATCCCAGAGCTATTAGAAAACCAGCATGGTAAAGCATACATGATACACGTGGTCCATTGCCCTGGTCTGGCTGTGTAAATCTGCAAGCGATCCAATCCAGAGCACATAATAGTGTGATTTGGGAGACTGGGAAGAACCAGGAGAAGAATATAGTGTCCAGAAAGCTGTGTCATGGGCAGGTGCTGCCTATCTGTCCTGGGGTAAGAACAAGTCTGAACCTTGTGAGCAATGTGTAGTTTACTCATTTCATGGATGTACTGAAGCAAAGTAGACTTCTATAAGCAAAAGGTAAATACAGAGAAGACTATGAGAAGACATGGCTGCAGTTTACCCTACTTCAGACAAGACTGAGTCCTGCTCATCTCTTTATAGCTGACCTATGGCTGAGCATCTCAGACAACAGTTAAGCCCTGCAGGCACTGGTTTGGAGGAAAGAAATAACATAGCCTTCATTTAAGGGATGAAGAAACTGAGGCACAGAGCAACTCACAGACTTTGTGTTGGATGCTCAGGGTAACATATTATACAGACCTCATGAAACAGGCTCTTTCCCTATTGTGGAGGTCAACAGGTTACAACTAAGGCTCAAAGCTTCTGCTTTGAGCAGATGGGAGGTAACCTGTCTTCACTTGTTGCAGGACTCAGTTGTAACATGATTTGAAGTGACTTGAACCCAGGCTAAAAGTCATGTAGTTACAACAGGCCTGGAAGAAGACTCATCCGTCTCATTAACAGACACCTCTGAAAGACTGTGGTACAGCACCGAAAACAATAGAGAAGACACAGCATGGATGCAATGATGTGGCTTTGCTGCTTTTCCCTGCTGGGGTGAGTGAGGTGGAGGTCTCCAAAAATCATCAGCATTTACTGGCTTGTGTTTGTACAAGCAAGGTCAGATGAGGTGCACAAGAAGTACAGCAACGTGCAGTGAGAGCAAACCATTGCTGACCTTTCCAGGTGCTTGCAGAGTCATGTTGGTCATGATGGCCTGGCATGTTGTTGAAATTCAAGCCCTTGTGCAGCCTTTGGTTATCTTGAATTGAGTTGAATGAAATGCAAATTAATTGTGATGAGCATCTGGAATTCAAGGGAACTGCTATAAATAATGCATAGGACTGACTCAGGTTTGTGGATTGCTCAAACAGAATCATTTGGTAAATCATTTAGAGCTGGTGAAAGGTGTTGGGTCAGTGTTTCTGAAGAAAAGGGTTCTGTTTATACACCATAGAAGAAGAGACACAAGCAGAATGCCCAGAACTGCCACTTCTCAGTTTATCATCCAAAGGCTTCTCAGCTCTTGACCTTTTCCAAGTCTCTCTGGAAGAGTATCTGTTACTGCCAGCTCCCACTACGACGTTGTAAGATGGTCTGGAGTGTATTGAGAACATATCTGAGGAAAGATAATCATTTCATAGGATGCTCAGTGGCCTTTGGCTGTCAACTGCCCATCCTACTCTCTCTTCTGCTTCTAAGGGTGTCTTGTCATCCAGAAGAACTTCTTTTCCCATGCCTACTCTGCCACTTTGTCCTCCTCACTCAACTGGTGAAGAGGGAAGGAGCAGGACCTTCCATTACTGTAATGGAGAGGGCTCTGCTCTTAGCACTGGAGATCTGGTATCTGGTGGTGCTAATTGCTTGGAAAAAATCCAATGGAAAGTTTGTGTGCTCTGAAGCTTGTCCATTATTTCTGGACGTATGAGTTGGTGCAACATGATTTCTCCCTTCATTTACACTGTAGGTGAACTGGGCAAGTATATTCTCTCAGCCATTGCACAGGGTTGCAAAAGTGCTTTGTATCTATGTCACTCAAAGGTTTCCAAGTCAAAGTATATGGGTAAAATCCAAAGGCTTGCTGATGTGTAAGAGAGCAGATTTGAAGAGGGAATTGCTTCATCTTGGTTTCAGATCTGTGAGATTTGAGGAAGAAGAGAAGTATGACTCTGCATTCCCTAAGTAAAGACCTGCTGTTGCCTCTAAGGCCCTGGCTTCTGCCAAGGGACAGGGAGATTCTATGCCATCTGCCAAAGAGCATAGATACCCCATACCTGGTGGCTGGGTCACTACTGTGCAAATGGGCTTGCACAGAATAGACCAGGAGAGGGCTTGCATGCAAAACAGTACAGGATCAGTGTCCTTAACATAAGCATGAGGCTTCTCCTGAGTTTGGCAGATCAAAATGCAGAGATGTTTTCGTGTGCCTCCTACTGTTGTTGTGTTTGGATTGTAACCATTAAAGAGAAAACTCAAAATCATTTCAATGACATTTCTTTTAGTGTCTCCCTTGACAAAGGTCATTCATGGAGGACACTTCAACGCAGTATTCAAGGCAAGATAGCTGGAGATGAAGCTATGTCTCCTAAAATGTTTGAAGCTATTGGAAACCTCCATGTCTGCAGGCTTCTAGCTAGATATTTTGTAATGTTCCTGGACAAAGAAGTTTGACTTCTGTAGCAATATAGGCAGGAAAGAAAATTTCATGTCAGTATGGGAACTACAACTTCTGCCTATGCTTGGGCTTCAAATATGGTCCTTCTGAGCTGAAATAAAACCAGTTTCTGCTGCTCAGCCTCTGATGTTACACAATCTCTTTCTTCTAATGGCATACGGGCTTCAGAGTAAGGATTGCAGCTAGTGTGCAAGCTAGCATTCTCGGAAGACTGAGCAGTTTACTGCATAGGTTATGTTGTCTATGATAGCTCACCATTCCATTGTTCTACACATGGTAAAGAGATGGGGGAAATAGAAACCCACTTTCCAGTGAGTTCAGATAGCAATTTCTCTTGTGAATATCTTGGTGAATAGCTGAAAAGCATAGATTGTTACAGGTAAAAGCAAATTAAAAGGGGTTTTGTTTGTTTGCTTGCTTGCTCTGGTTTGGTTTGATTTGATTTGGTCTGGATTGGTGGGTCTTATTGATCCTTTCCCTCTTCTTAGTACTGACAGGACACATTAAGTGCTGGAGTTCTGGGTCCAGTTCTGGGCTCCTCAGTGTAAGATGGACAGTGGTGTACTGGAGCTAGTCCAGTGACAAGCCAAGATGATGGTTCATGGCTTGGAGCACCTCTCGGAAGGGGAGAGACTGAAAGAAATGGAACTGTGCAGCCTGGAGGAGAAAAGGCTGAGAGGAATCTTCTCCATATGTATAAGTACCTGCTGGGAGGGAGCAAAGGAAAGGTGATGCCCAGTAACAGAACAAGAAGCAATGTGCAAAAACCCAAAGCACAGGAAACTCAATTTACACATGAAAAAAAAACCTAATCATTTTTTACTAAGAGTGTGATCAAACACTAGGACAGGTTGTCCAGAGAGGTTGTAGAGTCTCCATTCATACACAATTTAGCACAGCCCCGAGCAACTTGGTTTAGTTGTCCTTGCTTGAATAGTGGGATTTGACTACACAATCTCCAAAGATGCTTCTAATCTCTAGCAGTTTGCAAATAGCAAAATTAAAATATTCAAACCAAAGTTTCTTCTACAGGTCTCTAAGTAGAGAAGCATTTCATCTTCGCTAGGTACGTTGACCTAAGATGAGCATCAGCACTCCAGTTCTCAAGACTGTTCTGGGGTACCATCCTAAGAAATAGTGAAAGCTACAATTCAGGAAGATGACCAAATTGATAAGATGCAAGATGCTTGTTCTGAAGTCTGGCAAACTGACTGAGGAAAGGAAGAACAAAACTAGTACAAACCACCTCATCCTCCAACCAGACACCAAATGGACAATTTGGCATGTTTTAGTTGTTTACCCATGCTTCCTGCAGGTTTACACAGCATCTACCAGTGGACACAGATGCTCACTAGCACTTTTCCCTACACATCTGAAGCAACTTATCAAACTGATTGCCAAGATCCAGCTATCGCAGATACACACAGACTCCAAGTATGTTTGTGTTACCCTTAATACAAATCTGTGCTTCCTCATCAGGGGACTGAGGCTGGTCAACCAGTCATGGCATCTACCTCAGCTTGGCTTGTCCCACTGAGTTAATGACTTCTTAGCCAAGGGAGAAGACAGATGTCCTTTCAGCTTAGATGATCTCATCAGAGCTCTCAAAAAACCCTCAGAAACAAAGAAAAAACCCAACTAAACAACAAAACCCAGCAGAACCAGGCTGCTTTTCACTAGTGTAAGGCCATCTCTTTTCACAGGATCCCTATACTCAACGTTAAAGCTAATGGGGAAAAAAAAATTCCTTTAATTTTATGGCTAAAATTATGTATCAAAATCCTGTGAACTATTTGATTTTCTGTTAATACTAACCCAACTTTGGGAAACCATTCAGTTTTCCCAATCAGAAAAGTCCATTCCAGACTGAATTTGACCTTAGTATTAAAATGACCATAAGTGGTATCTCCTTATTTCTGTCTCGATCATCTCCTTTTCCATTGTGTGTTCATTCCAAGCCTCTTTTGTTCCATCTGATTTCTAATCTGATTCCTTTCCTCCTCTTCCCATGAATGTGTACTGCACACTGCCCTGCTAAACAATCACATTTATAAACCAATATATATTGTAATTACAACCTGAAACTTATTTCTGGGATATTATCTTTGCTCCAAGACTGCAATGATGGAAAATAATGAGCAGAGAAGGTGAGTTAGGATAGCTTCCAGGAGGCACTGGGAGGATTAACACAGAGTGGCAACATTCAGCTGGCCAACAGGAAAAGCACATCTTCACATGAAGATGCATTGCCTTCCTCTGCATCTCTAGACAGACACATGTCCAATTTATGAGAAATAGGGTATTGCAGGAAGAAAGTACTAGCATTCATTTGCAGCCTTCTGGTCAGGATGCTTTGGAATGAAAGCACTGAAGTGGGAGTCAGCACTGAAAGGCTTCATTCCTGGTTCTCCAGCAGCTTTTGTTTCTACCAGAATGCTTCATACAGCTTCACTTTCCTGTTTCATAAAATGAAAGCATAGTGTTTATTTTTAACCATTGCTTCATTTGGGCTTGTGTAGTTAGTCCCAAATATTTTATTGTGCAAGCAACCACAATGTCATAGCTTACCATGGCCTCAGTGTGAGGCCTTGGTTTGTGCAGTGCAAATAATGCAGTGTGGAGTGCTCTAGAGGGCAAGTATCCACCCAAACTTGTGCATTTAGTTCTCTCATTGGCTGGTGAAGGCCTCTGGGAAAGTCTGTGGTTGACCTGAGGAAATGTCTTGCAGAATTCTCAACAAGACCAAGGAGCTTTACACGTCCAGTACTTAGTTGCTGCTGTTCGATTAGTTCAATAGCTCCAACTCTATCGACTCATTATATTAGACTATGTCATGACTACTGATGTCTTTGTGCCTTGTTCAATGATGACTACCAGAAGTTGATCTTGAAGCCTGCACCATCTGATGCAAATCATAAGCATCCTTATGACAGCCAGTAGTAGCCTGAAGACAGTCAAGAAAATCAGAGGTTCTTCATTCTTCCTGTTCTGTGACAGAGTCCATCCTAGCTCGGGTTGTACCTACAGCTTGCTCTCATTAACCTTCAATGAGTATATCCCTGCACCTGACAAAGATATTTCTTGAGCATTAGACACTCTCCTAACACCTGTCCTGCATTTCTTTCTGTGCCATTTAAGCTCATCATTGTGTCTTCGATCCGCTGTCAATAGTAGGCATGGGCAACACTCTGTTGCCCGTGATTATGAAGGATCTTTTCACCAGCCTGAAGACCATTACCAAATCACCTCTCAGGGTTGCCTCCTTTATACTAAGCACTGATTTTTCTATTAGCGTCTACTTTCTGGGCCTTTGAGGTCTTTTTCCAGACTCTCCAATTACCCCATGTTTTCTGGGAGGATCACAGCTCTAGCTGAAGTCTTCCTCACACTGACTTGAGAGGAACCATTTCATCTCACATTTTGCAGTCAACACAAGATCAATGGCAGCTTTCAAGCATCCTTCTGGGGTGCTGCTGCCCTACCCTGCCTATCAATACAGATGTCCCATCCCTACTGAAATTGTTCCTACTCTCTTTTACAAACCATTTCTCCTGCTCCATTATCTCTCTCTTTGCTATAAGGTTTAGAACCAGGACAGAGTGATGTTGACTTCTAAAGCTCATAAGGGTTGAAATGGCAACCAAGTGGATAATTGTGGCACAGAATAATAATTTGCTTATCAGTTGATTGCAACTACTTTGAATTTGAAGCAATCCCTCCTGATGTTTCTCTCAGTGGATTGCTCATGTGGTTTCCTGAAATACGTCTCACATTTGACAGCTGAGCTGAGCAATCTAGCTATTTTGAAGTAGGAAATTTCTATGGTCTCATTCTCAGAATGGCCCTGGACTCAAGTGCTTTCCAAGCATCAACCTCTGCTTGTATGAAGTTTAAGCAAGGACTTTGTGGGCAGTCCTGAATTGTGCTCCCATCACTGTGGCTGTGATGAGGAACTGCTGAGTTGACCCCTCTGCAGTGCTCTGGCAGCAGAGGACATTTGGCTCTTTTATTGCTGGAGTGCCCATGGGCCGTCTCTTCTGCACTGGAGATTTCCTTTGCTTATGGATATGCTTTTTCACATACCCTGTGCATTGTGCCTGAAATTCAGTGGGCTGAATCTTCCTGTGAGAACACATATCTGCGTACACTGACTGTGAGCTTAGAGGAAACTATACCCTTAGCTTAGATATATGTGATTACAAAGGGTGAAGCCTGGTTTGTGCATCCCTCTTCTGTGCACAATCACTGGCAATACTATTTGCAGAAGCTCTTTCAGGGGATGGGCTTGAGGAGCAATTGGTGGCTTGATTCTATAGCAAGGGAAACCTCCTTGGTTAATAACTGGGGCAATTACCATTACATATGCAGTATAAAGGAAATATATCTTACTTTAGTGGCAAATCCAAATTCCTTCTTTCATTTGTGACTCCTACTGCCTTGTATGGAGGCCAGATGGGGCTCAGGAGCTAGGCTAGGAGACAAGTACAACGAACTCCAAGGGAAGGCAGCACTTCTATAGGCACCACATTGATCAGATGTGCATGACTGCAAATGGTCATAAGCCTTTTTATGGGGCCTTTCAGATAACCTCTCCTGGGAGGGTTGATACTCAGAAAAGCTCGTATTACCTGTCATCCACAGAAAGCACATTTTGTCCTTGCAGGAACACATTTTTCCACTCAAAAGACCCAGAATTTCCTCAAATTAATTCCTACTGAAATCAGAGTGTACTTGAAAATCCTGATCAAGGCTCCAAAGTTGTCACAGCAGGAGCCTGGTTTGAAGAACTCATGAAATAATGTCGTGAAACTAGTCAGTTTCACTGATGCAGCTGAGGAAACCAAGGCACTGAGCGATATGCCAAACGACATGTGGGGAAGTGAGTGATGGAGTGGGAACAGACTCCAAGGACCCAGGGTCTCTTGTACTGACTTGGGATGGTTTTAAACACAGTTTATTCCCACACAGCTTTCAAAAGAGGTTGAAATCACAGCCAGAATGAAACCAGGATAAGCAGTAAGGCAAGCAAATAAATCCATTCAAATGAAAATATGAAGTTTTCCACCCCCAGGATTGATGTAGGTTCTTTAGCAGAAGGCTGGTAGGAAACAGCCAAGTAAATAGAAACACAATCTTCAACTCATCTTGGAGAGGGAAAACTGAAGCTGAAGACATTGAAGCAGGGAAAATAATTGTATTTTCTGATTAACAAACACAATTAAGGAAACAAAGCAAGAAAAACACTGCTGGAACTGGGGAAGGTTATTTTTATGCCATTCTGATTATATGAGACGGTCAGTGCTGGGTGACAGCTTTATTCTGAGAGCTATAAGAGGGGCAGAAACAGATAACACTACAAACTAATTATTAACACAATCTGTAATTTCTCTGCAGGGAACTGGAAGTGCTAGAGACCAGGGTGAGGGACAGAAATAACCAGTAACAACAACAACAAATGTGAAATTGTAGGGATGAAGGAGGAAAGTGGAACCAATGGGGAAATTATGTTCATAAAGCAGAAGCGGAAGGATGGGAAAGTTGTTAAGCTGATTTCATGGGCTAAAATTGGCAGGTCTTTTAAGGTCAAAACAAAGATTAAAAAGAGTCTTGTACAGTGAAAAACAAATAAACCTTATTGGTGTTCAGAGAAAATAATACAAGTTTGGGTTATCAGCAGCTGCTGACAACTATTGCTACTATACTCAGAGATTGCTTGGACCTTTTAAACTGTAAGGGAAGCAGAACCATACTGTCAATCCAGATGGGATTTGGATGATGAAGTGCAGCCAGAGATAGCTGAGCTGGTTGCCTTTAGATGCTTTTATAGACAGGGGAGACTACTGTAAATCCTTTTTCTCTGGGGCAAGTGTCTACTTTAGGATGACAGGACTGTCCTTTTGGTGATGAAGCAGCGGTGGTTAGCTTTACTGGGGGCATCTCAAGCCAAGAGGAATGACTCCTATCCTCATTGGCTGTGTTGATATGACTGTACAAGAGCTGCCTAAGGTTGGCTATAAAGCTGGTTTTGCTCCTTGTTGACATGGTTTACATGCTGGAGAACCATACTGCTTGGGAACCCAGTATACTTTCAGGATTTAGGTTACTCACAGCAATTTACATTTGGCCTAATAGGTAACATCCATCCCATCTGCTCCGGTGGTGAGACTGTAAGAAGATCTGCTGTCCACTGAAGGATCCCTCACTGCATGGGTAGATGGGGTTTGTGGGTAAACTGAACTTGTTCTCTGTTGGCTACTGTTGCTACAGTGAGATACATAGATCTTCACTTCAAAATTGCCTGTTTTCATTCTATAAACCAGTATTAGGCCAGAATTAAGTCAAAAAGGGGAGTGTTTAGAGAAAAATCCATCAAAGTCAAGCATTTTGCTTAATTTTGGTTTAATTTTGTTTCTTTCTAGCCTCAGAATTAAAGCTGCTTTATATCTGTGTATATAAGTATTGGATGGCAAAGCCGTCCTGCTTTCTGAACTCATGACAATATAAAAGAGAACAAAGAACCAGAAGAAAACTCCTGGTCACCACACTCAGTCCCACATTCCTGCAAACAACCCCATCATAAACCTGCTGCCTCTGTTGGAAGTGGTCACAGATAGGGAAGCTGCTTTCTTGTGCAATCACCTTGTCACTCTTTATGCTGCAACCATCCCCTGGGTCAAAGCTGCAACAGGCATGTGTTAAAACAATAAAACAAAGAAGGCTTTCAGAACTTGATCTGTTAAAGGATGCACTGTGTGATTCTGTTGAAATCAGTTCCTGCAGCTCATGTAAGTGGTTGAAAAGGAAAAGGAGGAGGTGGGTTGCATCTCTGTTGAAACAAGAGGGGAGGTATTCTGTGCCTTCTTTAATCCCACCAACAGGCTTTAGAGGAAAGATAAATCTATCCGTTTGTCAAGGTGACCAAAAAACAGGACCACATGACTTTTTACATTATAATTCCAAACCTCTTTCTTCTCCCCACCCCCCTTTTCTTTTTGACATCTCTTCTGAGACGTGACAGCCAGGAAAACCTATAGATGTGGCAACCCATACTGCTGTAAAAATAGAAGCCTATACCTGGTAACACCATGAGTGACCTCAGTTATAAGGTCTCATACAGAATATGTGTCCCTTGGGATTTGTTACTCCCCCTCATACACATTTGGGTTTACTGCTTGCAGTGTGGAAGGTCAAAGTATCACAATGTGTGGGTGCTGATGCAGATTTGTGAGATGGGAAAGCATTTTGAAGGGAAGAGTTATTTTTATAGATGAGCTTGTCCTTTCCTGTGAATGACCATGGTTGTGTTTTATGGATATCAGTAAGGGATCCAAAGACGTCATGATATGGAAGTTATGTGTATGTATGGAAGGAATCCAGCTCTCTCTAGGCAACTCTCCATCTGCCCTTGCTGGAAGTCCTTTAGAGAGCTTTTGATGCTGGTCTTTGATCAGACAAACTGAACTTCACAGTTCTCATCATCACCAGATCTGTCAAGCAAACACAAGTTTTTAGAGTGATTTTGGTTCCAGCTCTGTCTCCTGCCTGTGGGATTTATTGATCTTATTTAATCACCCAGAGAAGTGGTAAATGCTCCATCGCTGGCAGTGTTCAAGGTCAGGCTGGACAAAGACTTGGGCAACACGGTCTACTGTGAGGCATCTCTTCCCATGGCAGGGGGTTGGGACTAAATGATCTTTACATCTTTTCCAACCCAAACTATTCTATGATTCTATGGTTATTATAGCTCATATTGCCTTGGTCCCTGTGTAAGACCCTGAGTGGGAAATACTCTCTGAAGGGCAAGACAGTGCAATTTGGCCATGGCTGGTGGTTTGGGAACACCTCTGACAAGGAAACCGTGGATAGAGGAAAGATGAACCAATCACAGAACAAAGCATATTGACCAGACAGTCTCCACCAGCACTCCACTACCAGGTGCTTGAAACAAGTGTGTGATTTTTTCATGTGTCTTCTGCATTCTGGGCTTTTGCTACTAAATGGAACATCTATAAAAATATTAAACAAATTAACTTGTTCTTCCTACTTGTTATACCTTACAACAGCAAGTCTTCTTGGCATATGTATGTCTTGGAAATAGAGAAGATTCCCCTATGACCCACTTGGCCAAATCTTCCTAGTCTGAGAGCAAGCACTGTGCAATGATTTCCCTGGAGTCTCATCAGTGCTGATGGAGGTTTCATGGTGACCTCAAAGATTTGTTATAACCTTTGTCTCATAAATGTGTAAGTTACCTGAGTCCTTAACAATGTGGCAACAAGTTTTGTCTTGGTTATGGTCAGCCTATGTGATGGGGAAAGTGTTTGTCTCCGCATCTATGCATCTATAGGCAGTAGTGACTGCTGGTGCTGCCACAGGGATGGCCACAGTTGTAGGCAGACACTTCACCGCATGCCCCAGCAACTGTTCTCTGTCAGTTCCAGGATAAAATGGTAAGTTGGATTTGTATTCTTTAACTGTTATTTGAAGCAGATTGGGCGTCACAGTGGACTTCATGTCACGGTTCATCTTTGGCTTGCAGTCAGGGAGGATCTGCACAGATTCACTTCAGAAGAGGGTCCAGAAGTTTGAAGCCTTGCATGATCCTTACTCAAAGGTCCCTATGATAGAATAAGTCTGAATAACAGCCAATATTAGTTCCTTTCAGGCCTCTTGTTCTTATTTCCCTTTTTTCCTTTTATGTTATTCTTTTGCCTTTGCTACAGTTTCTTCACTTTTCTACCTTCTCCTTCTTCACAATTCCACCAGGGGTTATAGATGCTTATGTTACATCAGTGACTGCAAGCTTTTTGGTCATCTTTGCCTGGTGATAGCCATAAACTCAGATGTCCTGAGTATTGCAAGAACCCTCCAAGCCTTTACAGGCTTCATAGGTGGATTGATAGCTTCACTATGCATCCTTACAGTAAGGGGGATTTCCAAAAGTCAAACCTATCTATTTATCACCATAAATTAAGTTGACATTTTTTACTCTTCCTTGACAAAGAGGGAAAACAGTCAACCATTATTGTCCACCCTACTGTCCTTTGCAGGTTGGAGGACTTCTGTCTTCCCTTTATTTTCTTTCTAGAAGAAGCAAACTAAGTTCTTCCTTCCTTTCCTCCTGAGTCATGCTTTCTGAACCATTTTAGATTTCATTGCTCTGCTCTGAATGTTATCTGAGCTGTCAACATCTTTGCGAAAGCCATTAGGAAACATAACAGAGACCAGTCCCATACAAGGCCTGGTAGTATCCCCCTTCTTGCAGGATCATATTCTGATACGCAATGAATAGTTGTTCCCTCATTGAGCCTGGTATTTTACTCACACTGTTGTACCATAATTTCCTCTAGACTTCACTCCAGTGGAGGTACCAGAAAGTGATAAAAGATGGGATTCAAAATATTGTCTACCACACATCCCGATTCCCCTGATGCAGAGGAAAGCTATGTTATAAAGCAAGGAAGGCATCCTTTGTGGTGCATCATGTGGTTACATGGTAAATATGATATATATCAGAGTAAAAATCACATAGATATGTGCAACACTATTTCTATGCAACCTATAATAATTCAGAAATCGCCACCCGGATCTTCCCGGTATTCAGGATTAGGCTGATTGGTCTTTTGGTTTTCCTCTTTCTAAGATATTTGTCCTGATCACTGCTGTCCTGGGACCTCACCTGCCATCCCTGAATTATTGAACAAAATCACTTAGCTGCTCAGAGCCACTTCCTTAAGCATTTGAGTTGATTCTGCAAGGTCCTAAAGGGTCAAATGCATCCATGCTCCCTCCGCATTGTTTAATCTGGTCTTCTCTCTCAGGGCTCTTTCTTCTACATCAGTTTTGGAATTAATTGCATTATCTATGATCACAATTAACATCTTTTTTAACAGGATGGAAATTTCCTGCTCTATTTCTGAAAATGCACTTCACTTTTCACTGTATCTGCATCTCTGGCTGTACGTTTTCCTTCCCAATGAAACAATGGACTTGGTTTTCCCTTTGTCGTCTTCTTATTATGAGTGATTTTTAGACCTTTCTTTTGTTGCTGTTAATCGTGCAATCACAGAATGGTTTGGGTTGGAAAAGATCTTAAGATCACCCAGTTTCAACCCCCTGCCATAGGCAGGGACATCACACACTAGATCATGTCACCCAGTTACTGTCCAGCCTGGCTTTGAACACTGCCAGGGATGGAACAATCTGTGCCAGTGCATCACTACCCTCACAGTAAAGAGCTTCTTCCTTATATCTAACCTGAACTTCCCCTGTTTTAGTTTAAAACCATCACCTCTTGTCTTATCCTTACAGTCCCTGATACAGTCCCTCTCCAGCATCTGTGTTTTAATTATTTTTCATTCATTCTGCATATTAATTTTCTTGGCTTTATTCTTCCCTGATTGACTTCATTTCTGTATTTTTGTATTTAATTTCCAGTCTTCTTTCCATTTTATATGCAATTTATTCTTTTTCTGCCCAAAACCTCAGGCTCTTAAACTGGTTTTGGTACAATCATCTTGCTCTCTTCCTTTGCTTCTTTGTCCTTTGACACTGAGATTTGCCGATACGTATTTGATAGACTTTTTCAGCCAGTATTTATTTCAATGCTACTGAGCCTGTCTACCAAGGGAGCAGTATTATTTCATGTTTGTTGCCTACTTTGTCAAGTTTGTTTCTGGTTTGCTTCTTCTCTTCTTTAAAACAGTGACATTTACTGCCACTGAAAGAACCTGCAAGAAGTTACCTTTCACCTCCAGATTTTCAGCATCTTTTTCCCATATCACTTTTCCTCTTCTTCTGAGACAAAAAAGCCTGAAAAATTCCACTCTCACTAGGTCGAATCCTGCTGCATTCATTCTCCAATGAAAATTCAAGCCATTAGACCCTGGGGTCTAATTTGGTCTTGTTCTCTGGGTGCCTCCCTGGCTGCACAGAGAGTCTGGCTCCCTCTTTTGTCTACACCAAAATTGTATTGAGGGATTCAATTGCTGCTCTTTCCTAGCTTACTTGCCACCATACTCCTTCAAAAGTGATCTGAAATGGTCCTTATGTTACACTGTAAACCATAGAAACATAGGATGGTTTGGGTTAGAAAGGACCTTAAGATCATTCAGTTCCACCCCCCCTACCATGAGAGGGACATCACACACCAGACCATGTCACCCAAGGCTCTGTCCAACCTGACCTTGAACACTGCCAGGGATGGAGCATTCACCACTTCTCTGGGCAACCTGTGCCAGTGCCTCAGCGCCCTCACAGTATAGAACTTCTTCCTTAGATCTAACCTGAACTTCTCCTGTTTCACTTCTTGTCCTTTCACTACAGTCCCTAATGAAGAGTCCCTCTCCAGCAGTGGAGCAGATCTTGTGCAAAGAAAAGATTAAATCATTAGTAGCCAATCTAACTACAATGTGAAAGTTAATTAACACTCATAATCCAAACTAATATAGTCTCAGACTCAATACTCAATAGTGAATATTCAGTATTCAATACTCAGTACTGTATGAGACCCAATAACAATAATAACATTGGAAATGTCAAACAAGAAAACTGCTAGCATCTATCCCTTATTTCTGCTGTGATGCTCACCCTGCCAACATCCCTCTACTTCCCAGGTTGACAGACTCAGTCTCTCTTGAGCACAGTCAGGGAGAAGGTTACAAGTCACTACCAGCCTGGAGTTCTGCTTCGGAGAAGTGTGACTGATGTCCATGGTGGGATTTCTTCATTCTCACTTCTGAGGTATCTTCCTTCCCCTCTCCCTGGTCCCCAGCACTAGTGACAGCTCTGTCCAGCACCCAGCCCGGGTGTATAAAGGGCCAGTGTTTGCTGGGCAGAGCCTGCCTGGGGTTGCAGCCTTTGGCCATCCTGGGTGTCCCCAGCCCTGAGCTCAGGCAGTGCAGTCACAAACCATGGGACACTTGTGACCACAGGGACACACAGTTCAGGACATGGTGAGCACAGAGACATCCTGGGACCCTGTAGTGTTTGGTAAGTGCAAAGTTGGGTGTCTTAGGCTGCTCACAGTGGAAAATCTTATATGCTGGGCTGCGCTCATGGAAGGTGATGTGCCAGCATCCCAAAATAGCAGGGTGCAACTGGGTGAGAAACACTGCTGCTAAATTTTGACCTCATCTGACAATGGTGTAGCTCTTTACAATGACAAAAGTCTAACCAAGACCCACAGAGGTTCACATACACAAATTACTTCCATCTGGGTTAGTGTCAGCTCAGCCCAGGCAAAAGCAAGGGTTGGCAGAAGGATATGAGTGGGGCTGCAAGGCTAGGAGGATGCGAAAGTCGGATGGTGGCCCTCTTCTTCTGTAACAATAAGCAGCCCCATCCCATCACACTCATATCAGATGCACTGCAGATGTCCTCCTGCTCTGCAGGCATTTGCATTCACCAATAAGCGTTGAATCAATGCAGCTCTGGGCTGCTGCTTTAATATTCACACATGTCTCTGTAATGTCACACAGAGAAATGTATTTGCAAACAGAACTTCAGGTAACTCAGACTTCCCTCCACTACAAAAGGTAGCAGATAAGTAATTGCTGGAGGGAGGTATGTTCAGAGGGTTTTCAAACTTTGATGCTCTGTGATTTGCAACTCTCTGTAGTCCAAACTTGCAACCTCTTCTTTACAGTCCTATTCTTCAGGGGAAAGAAACCAGTCGAAAGGCTCTTGCTGATTTCAGTGGGGTTTGACCAGACCCTCAGTGAACTTCCGAATGGCTTTAAGTGAGCTGAAACTTCACACATTCTTCTTCACCCCATGCAGTGGCTGATTGCTCTGAAGTTTTCTAGTTCTCAGCTTCCTGAAGCATTGAAGAAACTGTGTCACCTTGCCTGACTCAATGTTGTCCTTCCCTCATGCTTTTAGTTCCCTGCTAGCTATTTTATATGTTAGATGACAATATTTGACATGATAGTGAAGTCATCTTAGTGTTTGGGTGTGTTCCAACGAGCCTGATGGGATTCTGATCCTGCATGCAACCTTGGGCGCTGCTGAAAGACAGGTAATAAATAATCATAGCGTAAAATCGGGGACATGAGTGATTTTCCAGTTGTAAGTTGCTCTCTGTCTGGTCACTTAAAGCTATTTCTCCTATTTTTCGCTTTTTCACTGGATGTCTGAAGGTTTGAGGGTTGGGGAATTTCTGTTTAATAGAGAAATGATAGATCACAAGGAAGGAACAGACCTGCGCCTCGTGTGAACAGTCAGTACCTTGTGACCCTCTCACCCTTACTCTGTGATAATCCTACAACCCATCAATATAATTCAGCTGCAGGAATTGCAATGGCATTAACCTCCTCGTTCTTTGCAAATTCATTTTCCATGCTCTGTCCTTGCTGATTATAACACTGCGAACAGGACAGTTACCACATGTGTGTGGGTAATATAAAGCATTACACAGCTAATGGAAGGGGAAAAAGAAAGGTATCATTTTAAGATAAATCATGGTCTTGCTGTCAAGGTGACTCCAGATGTAGTTCAGATGCATTAATTAGAGGGAAAGCAAAAACATGCAGTGAGTGTGTTGTGCTGGGAAACAGAGATTTCGATGCGCTGAAAGGCAACCTAAGGTGAAAAGGGTAGAAGGGAACTCTTTGGTCAGGGAGAAACTGCATACAGAGAAACCTCAATAACACTGAAGAACTCAATCAGGTTTTGCTTCCAGGCATGAGCAGCTTGAGTCTGCTCCACCACTGCTTGTCTGAAAAGAGTCAGTGGCCAACAACATGCAGGTCTTTGAGAGAGACATTTGTAGGCACATACAAGGAATGATCATCACCCTGATTTCAAATGAGGTGAAAAGAGCAATTAAACCATTTTATAGTGCAGTAACTGGAAGCAACAGGATCCACTACCCAAAGCAATGGCCCAGCCAGCAGTAGGCTGAGACCCAGGCAGATAACACATGCTGTTTCCTCAATTAAGCTATCTAGGAATTAAATATCTATATTACTTAGCTCCTTCTGCAGTCAAAGCATTTATATGCGGTAATGTATTCCTCGCACCAAACGAGGCATGTATCTGGAAGTTTTGTTCTCTATCATCTTTATCATATAGCCATAGAATCCTAGACTGGTTTGTGTCAGAAGGGACCTTAAAGCTCATCCAGTTCCAACCCCTGCCATGGGCAGGGACACCTTCCATAGAGCAGCTTGCTCCAAG
>JASSUY010029423.1:0-24974 GCA_032466535.1 Forpus xanthops
CTCTGGCCCTGTCTGTCTCTGGCCCTGTCTGTCTCTGGCCCTGTCTGTCTCTGGCCCTGTCTGTCTCTGGCCCTGTCTGTCTCTGGCCCTGTCGGGGCGACGTGGTGTGAAAGGGGGACAGGGCCAAATCAACCGCTGTGTTTTCCTCCCAGCTTTTGCAGCCTCCTCCCCGTATTTACTCAAGGGAGAATGACACTCGCACATTCGTGTTATTCCTGTTACCGTGTGAACGCCCAGAGCCCGTGATTTTGAGGGGTGTCGGTGGGAGGTTTAAATGCTGACGGAGCTGGGGTAGGGATCGCCGCAGGGGTGTACTGGTGCCTCGACCAATGTTGGAACTCCTGTATCTCCATCAGGGCTCCTGGATTTCGTTTTGTCCTGCGTTTTGATGTCCGTGTGTATGCAGCGTCTGTGTACGCTACTGCTTAGGGGTCTGCGGCACAAAACCGAGCCCAAAGTGAGTAATAAGCTGCCAAGCTTCGTAGCTGAGCGCGGCGCTCCCTCTGCTGACAGCTGCGAGTTAGCTCCGATGCACTTTCGTTTTCCTAAGTGGCTTTTACTGCAAACAAGGTTCTCATTGCATTAAAACTTTACATTAGCAGTAGTTATTTCAGGCCAGTTGTGTGACCTGCTATACCCCGAGCTGTCATTGCAAAGGGAGATTCTTTCAGTGTGTTTTCAGGAGCGGTTTTTGTAGTACTTGTGAAAGGAGATGAAGGCAGTAGTGACTAATCCACTGCTGCATGCTCTTTCTTCTATCACCGTGTTGGCCTTTGTAATGGGGGTGTGAGATGCTACCACACAGTTTTGTACTGCTGTGCAGCTGACTGTGGTTCCTTAATTTGGAAATCAAGGCTGTTGATTTCTGTGCCTGCAGAATTGAGCCTCAGGTAATGGTGCAATCAGCAAGGCAGAGTTTAGGCCCTGTTCAGATAGAGACCAAGGTAAAGTTCTGGTGTCTCAGCAATGCAAATAATGCTCTTTGAGGTCCATTCAGGGACTGGAGGCATCTGGATGATGCTGGTAAGCATGGCACAACATGTAGGGAAGATCTTGAGCTTCTTGAGCACCAAGTGAAAGGCCAGGCACTGTGGGGTAGGGCATCTTTGCCAGGTTTAAAGGCTGTTTAGGCAGCTGAGTCACTCCTCATCTGTTGCTTATTCTATTGTTTGGTTCAGAGGTTATGAAAAGATGAAGTATTTTTTAGCCTCAGTTTCTGTGCTAATTTGCTAAATATTGGGCCATGACTTGTGGTTTTTTTTTTTTTGTTTTTTTTTTTTTTTTTTTTTTTCAGCTGCAGAATGTCAGGTTTTGCAAGGAGGTCACTAAAAGCCTGACTAAGCTCAGAGCTCCTTTTCCCTCAGGTCAGATGTTATGGGAGTTGTCTGAGGCTTAGTTCAATACCCTTTTTTCTGGCTGGGTCTGTTCTGCAGAGGCTGCCTGACAGTGATCTGACTAGTATGGGTGATGTACATATGCATAGCCTTAATGCTTTTCCATATGAGCCAGATTTGCATGGTTGTCTTTGGCAGCATTTGTTCTACTCCTTTTGGGAGGATTTGAATTATTATTATAGTGTTTCCACAAGTGCTTTTCCCATTCTGATTACCTTTGAAGATTTTTCTCTTTCGGTGCAGTTAATAGCTGTGCATGTTGGTGATGGTAATGCTGCAGCAGTTACTGGGAATATGTACTTGCAGCTCTTGTACAACTCCTCAATATTTTTATAACAGTTTTACTAGCTTATTTACATTTGGCTAAAAGGAAACATTTGCTAAGTTGTTCAATACAAAGTTGCATCAAATAGTAACGTGATTTTTTTTTTTTTTTAATACCTTTGCAATTTTCTAGTGGTGCATTATTATCATGATGGTGTCTAAAGAGTGAGTATTGGGAAGCAGCTACATAGTCTTGCAAGCCAGAAGGTATGCAAGTGGACAGCCAACTGCTGGAGTAGTTGACAGCTTTAAATAAGTACACACAGTGGTGACATGTAGGGCTTGTGTGAGTTTTTTTTTTCTTCTTTGAAAAAAATACCAATCAAAAATTACTTGGGAGAAGAGGAGGCGGAAAAATTGTTGTCAGGTCAATGATAATAAAAGAATGGAAAAGGACAGACAACTGCAAGTGGATTGTCTAGCTTTATTCTTAAGAGAATTTATTGGGAAAGACGAGAAGAAACCCCTAAAATATGGGAAAGGGATTATGTTATAGTAAGAGAAAAAAGGAAAGGGCCTAATCACATCAGTGTCTAGGAGCTTTGTCTGTTTTTAGTGAGGTCTGGACTCTTCCCTTTGCATTTGGGAATTGGGAAAGGAGGAAGGAAAGGCTCAAAGGGATGTAGGAAGGTGTTGTATGATCTCAGTATAGTGGTAGACCAGAAGTGACAGAAGATGCGACAAAACCTGGAGAAGGCTTGTGACTTTTAGTAACTCACTGGCAGGTAAATGGTGTGTTTCTACTAAATTTTGTAGTTAATATATATAGAAAGTTTTCTGTTCCTCCTTATGACAGGAATGTGATTTGCATTTGGCCTTTGGAGGTACGCTAAATGAGGTACGGAGCATTCCTGGCTGGTGCTTCTTGGACCTCTAAGTATTGAACACATTTTTCTACTATCAAAAAAGCAGTTTTTGCCAAATGTCATATTCACTTGAAAGTGGCAATGAGGAAAAAGGAGCCAAATGGGAACAGTTCATTTTCAATTCAAGCATTTGGTGAGGCGTGAATAAGTTGGAAGATAAGATGGTACAGAGCTCATGGTGGTTCCATATATAATTTTTTTTTCTCTCATTCTGCTCAGGGGAGACTGTAGAGAGAAGGAAATGAACTGCAACTACAATGTGAAAATAGGAGGGCAGACAGGGCAAGCAAACTGCAAATGGATATAGTGATATTGTGATAAAGGAGTGCAGAGGAAAACTGGAAAATGAAATCTAGCATCATGCCAGTCTTTATAAAGCTTTATTTTTGGGAGGGATACTCTTAATAAGACAGTTTAATAACACAACCTCAGAGATGGGTAAAACTGTGCTGTTAACTGAGGAAGAACGTATTTTTCAGACTTGGTTTTGTCAGCGCCAAGTAATTCATAAAGTCTGTAATTTATCCAAAGTTCTATTACTGTTCTAGAGATGACATGCAGGATGGGAAGAATGTTTCCCTAGGCCAGACTGAAGTATTTGATTTTTCAAGCAGGACACTTAATGTGTGGTGTTACTTCTACTTCACAGATCACCAGCAAAGAGCATTTGAAAGTCCAGAAAATGAAGAAGAAGGTATTGAGAAAGCAAGTCAGAGCTCAGCACACATTGATGAGACATGAGGGCATTGAGTGCTCCTCCCATGCCACACAGGTGACTGGTACTTCTGGTTTTGATGGTAATATGAAAATCTGTGTTTTATTCTCATGTGTGCTTTGTCTAAAATGCAGTTTCCATCCAGAATATGTTTCCTGATATTGAGGGTTTTCTGTGCCTCTGATTTCAAAGCAGAACTGTACTTTAGCAGTTTAACATCTGTGGAGAGAATTTGATGGCCTTTGGATAAGGTTTTAGATCTGAACCAGTAATTCCTTGAGTTGGGGAGTAGGAGGAAATGTGACAAATATTACCTTGTTGACAAAGATAAACTTTTATTCTCTTTCCCTAATTTCTTTTCTTTCACTTTTGGCTTTTGTATTTTTCTTTCCTTTGTACTTCTCTATCAAGTATAATTTGCCTGATCTAAACTCCCTGTTAAAAACATGTCTATCTTAGAAATCTTCTTTCCACATTGTTTTCTTCACCTAAATTGATTTAGGCTGTGGTTTTGTGGGAGTTGAACTGATTGACTGACTTGCAGCTGGTGAAAAGGAGCCAACATTCTCTTCCCTTGCACAAAAAGGGACAAGATGGAAAGAATTCTGTTTTCTTAAGATGCTTAGTAAACTTTGCCATAAGCCACTTTATTTGTTAATCTGACAGAAAAACTAGTGAGCTTTTTTATTTGTTGTCTTTTGCTACAGTAAAGAGTTGCAACAGGTTATAGGGTGACCTTGCAGATACTGGCACAGCAAAAAATGACAGAGACTTGCAGGCAGGAAGAGAAGAAGTCAGAATATCCTTTCCCTCCATCAGGTGTGGGGAGATGTTAATGGCTTGAAGCTGTAGAGCAGTATCGCTTCCTCTAGCCTTGTTCACCTTGATCCTGTAAATTATCCTGCAGATTCTTCCCGTTCAGATACAGAAACATCCATTACGTCTTTATACTTTTTTTGTAACAAAATTGGGCGTAGTGTTCACTCAGATTTCGCACCACATGGGCATGTGCTAAAATGACACAATGTCGTGGTTTGAGGCTGAACCCATGACACACAATAATTGTGCTCCTCATTGGAACAGGGACCATAATCCAAGACTTGTTCTCCTTGACAACACCATAGGTACCAAATTATCCATTTAATCTATCCAAAGAGTAATTTTGAAGTCCAGCAAGTTCCTTATCAATGATGGAACATTTGAATAAGTGATAAATGAAACAAATATCATAGTGCTGGTGATAAGCATGTGTCTAGAAACAGGAAATGCTTTCAGGCTTTGTGCAAGAGTCTGATTATGTTGAAATTGCTTAGCTGGGAGAAGATGATCCGCAACTGTTAAAGGAGCCATTGCAGTAGGTGTAGTTGTAGCAGTACTGTATTTTTTAAAAATAATCCGTATCTTCAGTTTTAAACCTAATTTACTGTATTTTAGAGAAGTGAAATTCTGTTATTTGAAACAATTGAACACTTTCCTAGCTGCCTTCAGAAAAGGTCATAGAACATTTTCAGGCTTTAAGGAAAAGATTGCCTGAAAACTTTCTGGAAAGGTGTTACATGGGATCAGAGTAAATTGTTGCTGGTTGGTTGCAGTCCCCAGAGCTCATTCAAAGCTTTGACTGCATCCTCATTTGGCCTTAAACAGGGACTTAAACTTTCTTCAACCATGATGATTAGACTGAACAGCCAATTATAGCATATAGCTATTTATATGTAAGATAGGAACTCACACATTTATTTTGAAAAGGTCTGTGTATTAATCTAACAATGTTTCTTGAATAATAGCTCTTAGAAGAAACAATCATAGAATCATAGAATAGTTAGGGTTAGAAAGGACCTTAAGATCATCTAGTTCCAATGCCCCTGCCATGGGCAGAGATGCCTCCCACTAAGCCATGACACCCAAGGCTATGTCCATCCCTGCCTTGAACACGCCACCAGTGATGAAGCATTCACAACTTCCCTGGGAAACCCATTCCAGTGCCTCACCACCCTTACAGTAAAGAATTTCTTCCTCAGATCCAATCTAAACTTCCCATGTGTAAGTTTGAACCCTGTTAACCTTTGTCCTCTTACTACAGTCCCTAATGAAGAGTCCCTCCCCAGCATCCCTATAGACCCCCTTCAGATAAAGCAAAAATTTTCAAACATGTTACAAACCACCAGCAACAGTTCTCACAAACTGCATACTCCTTGATAATTTTGGGCATAAATCACTATGACAGCATATACTTAAGCAGTTGGGCCTTGTTCATGAAGTAATCTCTGTTAACCAAAGATGGGACATAAATCCCTTTTGTTTATAAAAACGTTGGAGAATTTTTGGCTGAGAGTCCTGGAGCAGAACTAGGTGCACTGTTCCTAGAGGCTTCTGGGTTTTTTTTGGTGAACCTGTTGTATGGGGGACACGAGGTGGAACTGGAATATAAATTGCTGTGCTTGAAAAAGGTCAGAAAATCTTTTTTAAAAAAAAAAAAATCACAGTCTTCAAAGTTTTTTTTTTTTTTGTTTGTTTTTTGTTAGTGGTAACAGGTGTCCAGAGAAAATTCCATTGTAGAAACCTCAAGAATTGTATGTGCTGGTGTCACTGTTGGGCTTCAAGTGTACTGCAAGCAGTGTTCTCATTTGAAGCTTAAGTGCTCTTGTAATAATAACCACATGCATTGATTGAGGGGATATCTCTGATTGAGGTTGCAAGCCTTTCTGGTAGAATATGTGCTGGGCTAACAAAGGTTGCCTCATATACCAAGCTCATAGAAGTGTAAGTATCTTATGTGGAATAAAGGAGTACTCATCAGCTTAAATTTTCTTTATAATGCTGCTTTCTTGGTGTAAAATGTTAGTTTTAAATGAACTGATAGTAACCACTAATTCTCCATGTATTTTCTCTTTAAATTCCTCTTCAATTAGAGCCTGGTTATTGCCAATGCTGGTCTCGGAACTGGGATGTGTAGACACCAACTGCTTAGGATAGTAGAAGAGTATGGATTGGTGGAAACACTCTTAATGCCACCGAGTAAGCCATATTCATTTGTGAAATATGGGACAACAGAAGAAGCAAAGAAAGCCTTTGATGCCCTTAATGGAAAAGAAGTAACACTGGAAGACTGTGGCCAAAATATTGTCCTATATATTAATTTTCTGGAAAAAGGTATACTTTTTTTGCTGTCCTAGATATCCAACTTCCTGTGTACTGTTTCCCTTTGATTTTATTTCCTAGGCTAGTAAATGTCGCTAAAAGCACACTTTGTAAGTAGACACAGAATGAAAACCAGAATTTAAGATTCAGGACATAAAATAATCTTTGCTCTTTGTATTTCATGATTGATAGAATACTCTAATTTGAGCTCCTTTACTTGGAGGCAAAAAGAAAAGGGATTTAGAGTTTCCACACCATTTGGAACTGCATATGAGGTTTTTGTGATTAGGGAGCTAAAATGGGGCCTGGGAGATGTCTGAACAGTTCATTGGATTTCTTGTGTGACCTTAGTTTTGCAATCTTTATATTGAGTCCAAGAAGGAAAATAGGTACAATAAGATTGCTGTCTGGGTTTATTTAGGCTTTCTTTAAGGCTGCCTATAAGCAATTTAGTACAAGAATCTTTGCCCTTTCTATGAGCTCTCATAATGTCTACTGAAAAGGGTTTCTGATGTTGGTCTGTACATTCTGCTAGTGAGTAGCTTTTTTTTAAGCTATTACAATAGCAAATTGTCCCTAAATCACCAGCAATCTGTGTTCACCTAGGCATTGCAATATACTCCTCTGTATATGATTACAGATTGTTTCTCTAGACAGAGTGTAATCTGGTGTGGTAAATCAGTAAAGTTATAGAAAACTAAATTGCAGGTAGAATCCTGAAATGACTGGGAAGTTCTTAATTCTGTTATTTTGACAGGAAAATCACAAGTGATTTTGTGTTTGAATAGCATGGACTCTTACTGGTCTCATGCAGTAAGATTTTTGAAGTGGCTTGCAGGATGCAAAATTTGTGCCTTACCCTGTTTTGTCATGCCCAAAAGGATCATTCATTTACCAAATAAGACCCCCATGAGGGTTTTGTTGCCTCATTAAAGTAAATGCTTTTACAGCTATACTACAGGGAAAGCATGGTTTTACTTTCTCAAACAGTAACAATTTTCTGTTTTTTCCATGCATCCTAGTTCTTTGGAAGAAGGCTGTTCCTACAAGCTTGCCTCCAGGCCTAATGGTCATTGAAAATATTATTTCTCCAGAGGAGGAAAGGAGAATATTGGAAAGTATTGACTGGATAGGAGGTGAAGATACTCAAAATGGTGGGCAAAACCTTAAGAATCTAGGATTTCCGTACTTTTCATGCCGTTTTTTCTTACAGTTCAGTTTGTAAGAAGTCAATGTATTGGTAAATATATTGCTTGAAATCATTGTGTATTTGTTCTTAGTGTTTTAGAAATTAGGTCTTTATATTGGAAGTGATTAAACTCCTGGGGGCAAGTGGTCCAAACAGATATTCTGGTATGGATTTACTTGAATAATATTGCTGCATCTAGAATTAACTAAAACATTGTTTTGGTGTCTTATGCCAAGCACAATGCTGTTCTGTGACGGTTACCCTTGTAATTTATGTCCAACTGAGCAGCTGTGTTTTCTTTTAAATCAAAAAATGTCAGGCACACACATGTTCTGAATGTTTCTCCCCTTTCACTTGAGCTCTATGGGGTTAAATCTCTGAAGTAATTTAAAAGAACAATTTATCTATGAATAGTTTTTGTGTATGAAAAGTTTTCTTCCTTGGAAGAGCACAAAGAATTATATTGACCTTATCTAACATGTAACTTGGTGAGTGGTGAAAGTGAAGGATCCTGCTGTGTTCATAGTGTGATAAACAAGTGCAAGAATAAAGATGCATTAAACATGGCTCAAGAAAATTGATTCCCTCCACTTCTTGCATGTTGAAAGCCACCATCAGTTTGACTTCAAACCGCAGTGAATGTGATTCCTGATGAAATATAAAAGGTAATAAGACTTAAGAAGTGTGTTCTGTGAAGGACAGTGGTCAGATAGAATAGGGAAGCATAACAAATTGCCTATACTGTTTTATGTAGTTTAAATTAAACTTGTGTGTTTTTACAGCCCAGAAGACTTTAAAGCATAGAAGAGTAAAACATTTTGGCTATGAGTTTTGCTATGATAACAACAATGTTGATAAAGACAAACCTTTATCTGGAGGTGAGAATTTTCATATTAAACTCATTTTGCACTGATGTTTGAACCATTATATAAAGCCATTAAGCCTCGCTGAGATATGGCTGTTAGATTCTCATTAAAGAAGAGGTGAAATTCTAATAAAAGGAGAGCCTTCACTGTATCTTAAGCACACACTGAACAGTGCCTTTGAATGAGATCCGTTCCAAATTACTTGAAGTGCTTGAAGCTTGTTTTCCAGTCACTTGCAGCCAGGGGTGGCTGCCCTTTGTTGAGGTTCAGTCTAATGAGGCTTTTGGGATTGTAATTGTCATTCATTTTTAGCCTTTGTTCCATAAAACAGTTGTGTTACAAACTACATACTTGTTTGGTGCTTATGACGTATATTGCTATGTATATTTATCTTGACTAACTTGAAGCTTGCTGGATGCACACCAAAAAAAAATTTCCTTTTGTACTAAAAGCAATTTGAAGAAGTTTGAATAGCTCTTATTTGGAATTGAGAGCTGTGAGTCAGAGCAAAGCAAGTGAGTCATCGTCTTAGATTTAAAAATAGTGAAAGAGGGGAGGTAAATACCTATGAAACTTGAAGGTGGTTAAGGTGTTGCATGTGTAATGGGATGGATGTAGCTTCTGAGAGGAGGGTTTTGGTTGCATTGTGGTTTTAACAGTGAAACTATATAATCATAAAAGATTGATATCTGAGCTATTTTCTGGTCTTACAGCTGGACTATTTTATGTGGGAGAAGTATAAACACTTCCTTGGGGACAACAAATAAAATCAATAGATTAATCTAAGGGCTATGACTAACATGTTTGTGGGTGTTATCTCCAACAGAATGTTACAATGAAGTCCTCAGGTAAAAAAAGCAAACCAAGGATTCAGTGAAGTACTGCAGTTTTCATTAATTTTTTTTGTGATATATGATCTAAGTTTTTTAGGTGTAAGCTTTTAGAGATCTCTCTGCACAGCTTATTTTCTGCATAATAATTTTGCTTCTTGCCTGCAACTTTTTAACTGTAGTTTATGGAAACCTTGCCTCTGATTTGATATAGTTTTGTTTGTGTAGGGATAGAGCAGTTTGGATTTGGAGGAGTAATCCGCTTCTGAATGCGGAGGCCTTGGAGAAATCTTTCTAATTGTGAGGTGTTACAAATATATGAGACTTGTAGATCAGGCCCCCAGTTCTGATGTGTGTGCATTACAGCAAATGCAGACTGATCATTATCACAGATGGATTTATGTATCTGTAGAGCTGTTCATATGTATCTTGTCCAATTGTTGTATTTATTGTAAAAAGAAAGGATAAATGTAAAAAGCTACCCAGTCTTGCTTATAGTTTTGTTTCTGTAATTAGGTCTTCCTGAAATTTGTGACCCATTGTTGGAGAAATGCTTGAAGCAGGGATATATCAAACATAAACCTGATCAGCTAACCGTAAATCAGTATGAACCTGGACAAGGTAAGTTAATTTGCCGTTCTAGAATTTTGAGCTTTTGACTTGACATTGTAGTTTAACCTTGGTAGGCCATTAAGCACCAGGCAGCCACTTGCTTGCTCCTCCTCATTGAGATGGGGAGAGAATCAGAACGATAAAAGTGAGAAAACTCCTGAATTTTGATAAACCCCCTGCTCTTATTGCTGAGCATGCCATTACATGGTATGGAATACCCCTTTGGTCAGGTATCCAACCTGTGCCACCTCCCAACTTGTTGACTTGCTGACTTGCTCACAGGGATGCATGAGAACCAGGAATGACTTTGCTGGTCTGTAAGCACTGCTCAGCAGCAACTAAAATATATCTGTATTATCAACACTGTTTTCATAATAAATCCGAAACATATGACTCAGCTGAAGATGAGAAGAGAGTTACTAAATGTGACATGGCACAGGGACAGGATTTAAGCACCTGGTTATAGTGTACTTCCTGTGCAACCAGAAATGTGTTGGATCAAAACTGAAGTCTTCATACTGATTTCTGAACCTGGGAGCTTGTTTAGAAGTTTTTGATACCACTGTTATGAAATCGATGGTGTTTTAGACTCCAAGGCCATAATATGGAAATTAACCATAAAAAGATATGGGAATAGTCATATTTGTTTTATTGTTCAAGTGCATTTTTTCACTCTGAACTGTTCTTGTTCCTTGTATTGTGCATAAAATCACCAGAAAACATCTCTAGTTAGTACATATGATGTAATAGTATATATGATATACAGGCTCTTAAAGCATGATGCAAACAGTATTCCTTATCAGAGGAATAAGGAATTAGTATATTTCTATAGACATCTAAAGAGAAGTATGCTTCTAATCACGCCTCTAGGGAATGAATGATGCACTGTTCTTTTCATTTAGGTCAGTCATCAAGGGTAAGTATCTGGCTTTTTAAAATCGTTATCGCATTTGTCCTTAGGAAGACGAGACAAGAGTTTTTCTTTCAGAATTAATGCCTGACAGGTAATACACTGTCTGACAAAGAAGGGTCTGAAAAGCTGATCATATTTGTTTATCTGTGACAATCTATTAAATTGATACAGTCATGTACTGCTGCTGGAACACTAGAGATTTGTTAGAATTGTAGATTTTCATCAAGAATAGAAGCAGGGTTGGTTTTCTTGCTTTTATAACAAAAGCCTTGTAAAACCAAAGCATAATGTTCTTCATTAAGTGCAAATCGTTAGGGTATGAATGTGTGCAGTCAGATTAATTTCTCTCTTATCTGTGTTCTGAGCCAGATTGTCATTGGAAATTATACTTGAGATTTTAAAGATGTGACTGATGACAGTGTATTTAAGCTGTAGGGGCCACACTTAAGACATATTAAATTAGTTTGTATTTGAGGACATTTGTTTTCATTCAGGATCAGCATTTTTTAAAGTTGTAAACCGTACCTGAAAGTTACGTTCTGAATGCATAGGTAGTATGTCTGTGTGCTTCATACATGGATTATAAACAGCAGATAGGTCAGTGGGATCAATGTTCTGTTGCGCAGGGAATTGCACTGACGTGGGTGTGCATCTGAAGGCAGAGTTTGAGTGCTTTACTCTGAGGCAGAGTTATGAGCAAACACAAACAGATATGGCTTTGGTTTTCAGTTCTCACTGATTTTCTGTCAGATTAAATATTGACCTCATAAAATGCTTGTATTGCTTTCACTGAAACTAATGGGATTGAGAATATTTATATATGGAGGTAAAATCTGGCGTGTAATAAAGATGCTTTATAGGGCTGATACTGTTAGGAAAAATGTTTTCAGCTCAGAAATTCTATAGTGTCCAAAATGAATGTGACTAGAATTTTAATAAGCAAGTATGACTGTCCTGGTTTGGATCTCATAGAAGTCACTCTATCTGTCTGGGCCTGCTATGGTGTCAAAGGAAGGTTCTTCCAAGGCTCAGGGCTGACTCCAGTTCCCCACCATGCGGTGAGATCTTGCTGCGGCACACTCCTCGTTCAGCACTTGGTGTTGAGGTGTGTGGCACAAGCTGCAGGAAATGGTATTTATTTTCCCAATGAGCAGATCCGAAAGAAAAAGTAAAATTAAAATCTGCTGTCATTCTGGCAGTTCTCAGCTATGTGTTTACTCACACACACACACAAACTGGTGGGCTGCCCGGGGGTTAGCTGAGCAGTGGGGTGTGGAGTTCTGGGAGCTGCAAGGCAGAGAAAGCGTTTGACCCTGGCAGTAACTGTGTTTGTGGTGGTGGTCCTAATTTTGAAGTTGAGAGCCTTATCTCAATTATTTGCTTAGTAATAGAGGGAGTATTTAGGATGACTTCTCTGTGGAGTGAATGAGGAAGAAATAAGGGATCATGAATAAACTAGGGCTCAAAATTACCTAACAGCGTAGCATAGTGCTAAGTGCTCTACTGCCTGAGAGGAGAGCATCATAATTTTTAGCTGTTCTCTGCAGGAAGCAGAGCACTGTGAGTCTTCAGAGGGCGAGGCAGGCCTTTGAGTGCCCCGAACTATCTTCTGGATATTTCCACTGATGATACAGGACACTTGTGTTAACTGTTTACATATGTTTTGTAGCATGTACTTAGTTGGCCTGATATCTTTTGGAAGGCAGCTCCCATGTTCATGGTAGTTTTGTTCATTCAGCCATTTGTTCATCGCAGTGTGCTGTATGGACATCCTTGAAAGCTGAGCTTGCCAGCAGAGATTGCACTCTATTTCTGTTATATTGACTTTTTTTTTTCCCTTATGCAGGAATTCCTCCTCATATTGATACACATTCTGCTTTTGAGGATGAAATAATCTCTCTCAGTTTAGGAGCTGAGGTAAACTTCATGTCTTTATGTGCTTTGATGATGCTTTACTGAGAATTTTCTTTTTTACATTATTTAATACATGCCAGTTTGATTTTTCCATGGTGTCTGTTCACATTCATCTGACTTTAATATGAAGCATGTACGATAATGTGATATGCTGATTAAATAATTAACTGCAATGAGATGTCGTCACTAGAAGATTTGCCAGTGGTATCAGTGATACCCTCTTTTTAACCAGTTCTCCACTGACCTTTTTTAATTTTGTTTCTCTTGAACTGCATCACTCCTGTTTATGTTTCTACTTATATTTTACCTTGTGCCATCCCTTGTTCCCTCTGGTCTGCATAAGCATCCTATTACATATTCAGTAGATATATTACCTGTAGAAGGTCCAGTCAAAGTCTGAACCTGCTGAGGTAGTTGTGGTACAGGCAGAGGTAGGCTCCAATCTCGTGAGCTTCTAACATGTGCAGAGGATGTAAATGAAGTATGAGAAGAGAAATGGAAGAGCAGTGGACTGGCACAAAGTTTTGCAGCATATCAACAGTGGGGCTGAGAACAATCTATATATCGAGTCTTAGTGCACTCAATAATGTCTAATTAGGTGCAGCCCATGGTGAGGCAGGCTGTCCCCCTGCAGCACATGGAAGTCCAATGTGGAACAAGTCTCCACCTGCAGGCAGGGGGATGCCTGAAGGAGGCTGTGACCATGTGGGAAGCCTGTGCTGGAGCGGGCTCCTGGTAGGACCTGTGCTCCTGTGACCTTATGGGGGACCCATGCTGGAGCAGTCTGTTCCTGAAGGACTGCACCCTATGGGAGGGACCCACATTGGAACATTCAGTGACGAACAAACTGGGAAGGGAAAAAATTCATGTTGGAGAAGCTCATGGAAAACTGCCTCCTGTGGGAGGGACCCCATGCTGGAGCTGGGGAACAGTGTGAGAAGTCTTCCCCTGGGGAAGAATGAGTGGCAGAAACAGTGTACAACTCCCATTCGGTATCCCCTGTGTTGCTGGTGCAGAGGAGGTAGAGAATTTTGGAGTGAAGGTGAGCCCAAGAAGAAGGGAGGGGTGGGGGGAAGGTGTTTCAAGATTTGGTTTTATTTCTCATTATGCTACTCTGATCGGCAATAAATCAAATTAATTTCTCCAAGTTAAGTCTGTTTTGCCTGTGATGGTAATTACTGAATGATCTCTCCTTGTCCTTATCTCAACCCATGAGCCTTTGGTTGTATTTTCTCTTCTCCAGTTGAGGAGGGCAGTGACAAAGCAGCACTGTCACTGGCACCTGGTGTCCAGCCAGTGTCAACCCACCACAGCTTCCTATCTTTCTATCCATTTCTTGACAGCGTTATCTATTCATCTGCAGGGCCTGCTTTCATTGCTGTCTTGGGATTTTGTGACAGGGGTTACCTATATTGCTGTGTATTCCCATGGAACTGAGTAGCTAGAAGCTTAACAAGGCTGAGAACAAGTTACTGCAGTGGGCAGTAAAGGTTTGACTTCTGAATCTTTCAGTAAAAAGCTATGAATTCTGTAAGAGAATGATCTAATCTGCTACTTTTTTTTTCTGGCAGTGGTGTGTAAATTACTGATGTGCGTGCTTATGGAGTTGTACCTGTATTACTGACAGCTTTCTCCTGCTACAAAACAACAGTTTGATTATTGCTCTTGGTTTTTTTTACTCTTTAGGCAGAGAGAAGAACATGGCTGGATATTTTGAGCATTGACAGTTTTTGAATCTTTAGTCTGGGCTTTGGCATCAGTTTCCTCATTTTTGCAAGTTGTGTGGTGCATGTGGCGCTCCTGGGATTAGGGGTGAGTTTAAGAAAGAGTAGCTTTTTCATTAACATGTGGCAGTGGCGCATCTTGTGTCCATGGTCACTTGCAAATTGGGTGTCAGTGTTGCCAGTCTTTCAGCCTGACCATGGACAAAAGCTTCTACTCTAGAGTAGGAACATCTAATTGTGGTGTACTCAGTGGCAGTAGAGTTCTTGCTACTTTTGTTTTGGAATCTCCTAACCTCGGGGCTACTTCCTCATGTGGCTTCTACACTTAACCTTGTCTCAGAGATAGTGTATTGTCCTCTGTTGAGCTGCAGTGTTGCCTTTAACAGTGCCAGCACCTCCATGGCTAGGGAGCAGTTTCTCTATGAGAAGGGTTCTAATTGATCTTTTGTGCAGCTTGCCTATCTTAACTGTAATTTTTCTAATACATGCTGAGCATTCAGAGCAGTGCAGCAACAGTAGGTGACCCCAGCTTACAGCCGTTCTATGCTGATCTTGTAAATAGTAAAAAAAGTTACTTTAGTTTACTTAGTAAAAACTGTTGGTGCTGTAATTCCACACACTCTGCTTCAGTCTGCAGCCCAGAGCTTGCTTAGCCATTTCAATTAGAAGGCTGAGTCTGGTCCAGATTCTCTGTTACTTCATTGATAAGGTTCCATAGGCAGTGCATTTCTGGATGATTACATTACAGGACACCTTTGTGATAGTCTCAGAGATGGCCAAAAGCCAAATGATTTTAATCACTTGAGAAATACAAACCTTTCTGGGAAGTGGACTGCCTGGAGCATTATGAAGCCGTTAAAAATTGGAATGTGTACATTTCAGTCAGGGAAACAGCCAGAGTTGGGCAATTTCTAAATATTTTGAGCATAGGCATTAAGCACTGGCTGTTAGGTAGCTCCCAAGTTTCAGTACCTTTTCCTAGTGAGGCATTAACACACTTTTCAGGTGCACAAAATTAATTCACAGGTGTAGTAAAACAAGTCAGTGGCCCATGAAATCCTGTATTACTTAATGGATTTTCTTTCTGGTACATTTACAATTCTTTGATTTCTTTTAATATGTTTTGTGCGCTTAGCTCTTCATCTGATCTTAGAATGTGAAAATCAGTTGCAGTAATATGCAAGTTAGCTGTTTTAAGAGTGAAGGCCCCATTAAAGCTTATCATGTACAAAATTTACATACAGGTAATACATAATTGGAGTTGCATATATATCAGCAGACTTTGATATCTGTTTCTTCTTTCTGTGCTGTGACTTTTTTTTTATATACCTGAACAAATTAGGCTGCAGTGTAGTGGAAAACACAGGTAAATGAAGTTATCCTATCTTTATTCTCCTCAACAGTAAATGCATGCACTGAAATAAAAGTGCCATAAAGAAATAACCTTGTAACCCACTGGTTCTGCACCCTATTTGGAAGTTGGCTAACCAGACAGTTGGCTAATCAGAGGGTGAAAAGAAAGCACAATGCCTCATATAGTTTATTCTTACCCTATGTCATGAAAGGAGCTTCTCTTTCAACTATTTGTATGCTTATACCGCCAGGATCTGGGTAACACAAATTCTATTAACTAAAATGATGCCCATTGTTTTTTGTCCTGTTGGTGGGTGCTATTAGCAAGAGTCTGGCTCCCTGTTCCTTCCCATTAGGTATTTATACACATTGATAAGAGTCATCTTATTTGATGGCTTTTTTCATTTGGTTGGTTGTTTTTCATTTTTTCCTCCATGAGTACTTCGGTGGCTCATGTACATTTTCTTGTTCACCAGGACTGCCAAGGTCCTTGTAGGCAAAGCTGCTTTCTAGCTGGTCAGTCCTTAGCATGTAGTGATGCATTGGACTTTTCTAGTCCATCTGTTGACCTTCATGAGGTTCCTGTCCCATTTCTGTATTGCTGTGGGTGTGCTCTGCCCCATCATGCAAGTCATTTAATGAAGATGTTAAATGGTGTTAGCCCTTGTATCAACTCCTATGGTACTCCATTGGTGGCATGTCTCCATCTGCAGTTTGTGCCACTGCCATCTGCAGTGATACCTTTCCACTTAAGTAGCATTATTGATGAGTTTATCCAGTAACAAAGCACGTTGCACTACTTTGCCAGGGGAATAAGTCTAATTTGATTCTACAAACTTAAGTTGAAAAGGAATAATTATTGTTACGTGGCATATGTGTTCATTTTAAATATGAACAAATTAGCTTGAGAAGAAAGTATGATTCTTCAATGCTGCATTTATCTTGCCATCAGATAACCTACAGCAGTCCAGATTCTTACACTTGTATAAAATGAGGTGGAAATGTAGGTGTGAGGTTCTCCTTATTTCAGATGCATTAAACAGCTTTGTCAAGAGGCACAGGGAAACCAAGTGTCTCAATTTTGTTCTAGTTGATGCAGTGTGTTGCGTTTTGAGGTGTTTATGAGACAGATTAAACTTGATTTGAAGGAGAAACTAGCTATTACTTTGTACTTCTTCCTAGCTTATAAAACCCACTGAATGGTTAGAGGGCAAAGCAGTGAGATGTCTCACGAAGTGATGTGTTTTTCCATAATACTCCAGGAAAAGTGAGGGTCTTGGGCTAATTGCTTCTTTGTTTTTTGACCCATTTCTTTGGCGTCTCCTGGGTAACTGCAAAATAAAGTGAGGCTTTCAGAGTGTCCTCTGGGCTTGTAATGGCATTTTATAAATCACCACATTGGCCTTCTTTTATAGGAGCTGATACACTGAAAATATTGAGTATCAGTTTCAGTGTTGTGCTATTGAGTACGACTTTTTTTTTAATTCAGAAGTTGTCATAGTAGGAGAAGACAGTGGGATAAATTTAGTTCAGAGTGATTTTTATTAAGTTTAATGATAAACCCGATGTCCTCCGTCCATGAATTTGAATAAAATACTGCAAAACAGTGAACAGTTTGTTCTGTTGAGAACTTTCTCTGTTTTAGTTAGGTGTTATTTTCAGTGCCTCCATTTGGTGTCTCTAAAGATATATAGTTTTACAGAATTTAATTTTAGGAGCCTGGCCAAGCTTGGAGTTGTCTCCAAAAACCCTAGTTAAAGCCTGTGTCAAATTTTCTTTTGCAGTTTTGCAGCAGGAGCTTGATCGATATTGAGATTTCTGCTTTTCACTTTTCCTAATTTGCCATTTTACATGCTGTCATGTAAAGCCTTGATTCATTAGAGCTTTAGAAATACAGGGGCAGCATTTCTCTAATGAGCTAAGTGAGTGCTATGAGTGCATCCAACTCATAAAACAATTTTCCCTTCCTGGCTGTAGATTTTACCCCCACTAAACAGCTAGTGACACACTGCAGTCTCTCCGCATCAGCTCTGCTCAGTTCCAGGGCTGCTGTGGGTCACCCGCAGCCCCATGCTAGTGGGTGAGGTGCACTCATATTTTTCTTGAAGGATGTGTTGTGTTGGCACCGTAGTATGATCTGTGTTGTTCTGTCCCATTTTCTTAATATCCAGCTCTGATGTGGAAGCCCCAAGCTTGTAATTCTCTTCTCTATAGCTTCTGCTTCTCCTCTTTGAGTGCCTCACTCTGGTTCCTACCCTTGTGCCTTGGCCTGCCTGGAAGCAGGTGTGAACACAGAACTGTTACGACGGTCTGACAAGGCCTCTGACCAAATGTCTGTGAAAGGGAAGCTGCAGGGTTTTGAGTCAGGTTTGTGGCTCGGGGTTAAACAGTGGGGCCATGTGTGGATCATCCTTGACTTCTGCCTGACTTCTGTTCATCTGAACACATATTCATCATCCATTAGCCTGCAGTTATCTATAAAGGAAAGCTGTGATCCTCAAGCCTTGAAAGAAGAGTAGTGTTAAAATAAAAATCCACCAGACCTTTTGAAATGTGTCTGACTGGTGGTTGTCCTTGAACTGATAGAATAAGGTATGCTGCTATTACTTGTCTCTCAGGCTGATAATTAACCATTTTTACTAGCACTTTTGCTTCTTATCTATTTTCAGTCTCTCTTGGTTAGCAAACAAAAACCTGTAGCTGCTGTATCAGCAGCTGTTTCTGCAGTAGCTGCTTGAGAGATGTGTAAAAGCCTTTAGGAAGTCTAGATTGTACCCAGCCTTTTACATTAGGACTTCTTTCATGCTTTGTGTTAGCTCTAACAAGGTAGGCAGGCACTGGATATAGTTTTGTTGACTTTGTCATCCCACTCTTATTTTGCTTATCTTAGTTGCTGATTCAGTTTCATTTACTCTCTATATTTGCAGTGCTTTATTTTTCTTTTAAGGGAGGGCAGAAAGCATCTTATCTGTTTAAGGACTTATTCTGGCAGTGGCTATACCAAACTTTTTTCTGTGTCTGTGCTGGAAGCATGATTGTAGTAGGTGAAAAAGTAGTAACAGCAATCAGTACTTAAAAAGAGATTGGGTTGAAAGAACCAGTAGAGCCCAAATAGAAGACATTAATTTTAATGACTACAACCTAATACTGAATTCAGAACTTTGTTCAAGTGTGGCTAGTGGGATTCTTGTAGCTCAGTAGTGTGCTTTTCAGATCTGTAAGACACATTTCCTGATCTGTACCCTTCTTACAGTCATGGATTTTCAGTTCTTGAAGAGCAGTGATGGGCATGGTTTCTGTATCATTTAGCTGGAAACCTGAAGGGACTGTGTTTATATGTGTATGCTGAATTTGGTTTGTGCCATTAAAAGTGGTATTTGGCTTTTGAAAACTACTGAAGAGCTTTTCCATGTGAAAACTATCCTGAGTACCACAAGTTAAATGCATCAGGCTTCATAAATCTGTCCCTCTTATTTGCATTAACTCTGTATAAATGTCCTGCGTGCTTCTTTCTCTCTGTCATACCATCAGGTACTGTCATTGAGTTTGGGTCGATACAAGACCCATCAAAATCAAGGGAGAACTTTCTGTTGATGTAATTGAGCATTGAATTGTGCCCTCTGAGATAAGCAGCGAAGCCCACAGGTCTTCATGGGAATATTTATAATAGTCTGGGGTTTTTTTTAGGAAACATTAATATACTGTTTTATTTCTGTGCTGGATGACTCTTCCCTGTTTGTGTGCAGGATTCTGTTCACATACCAGTGTGTCACACTAATGTTTCCACCTAATTGGTTATTTTAACCTTTGTAAGGATCTTGAGAGCTGGGCTGTCATGTAGATGTTCAGAGGGAACCTGTCCTGTAATACCTATTCACTTCCTTCCACAGCCTTGGTTGCTTATAGGGTGAGTCCTATTTTAGCTGAAGATAACAGCAAGGTATCTACTGGGTGCAACTAATGCAAATAAACGTGCTTCTCAAGTGCTGTTGGAATCAGCTAGATAAACTTGATTTGCACTGAAATGCTACAAGAGTGCCCCAGAAGAACGATACATTATTTCTCTATAAGCTGTGTAGCAGTAGTATATTGAGAAACAGGACAGCAACAAGGAGATCCTGCCTTTTCCACTACCCTCTCAGATATCTTGGAGGAACAAAATCAAAGCTAAGCTGTGACAGAGCCTATGTCTTATTTTTGTATGTAAAAAATACTTTCTTTTCACTTTTCATACTGGTGAGACATTACGGTTTCCAGGTGCCTCTTTTGTATGATTTGTGCCTGTGGTGAGTCTCTGAAGTCTGGCATTTACTACTGGTGGATCAGTACTGGGCAAATAGCTCTGCAAAGCTCTGTCTCCTGCCCCCCTTTTGTTAGATTCATACCAGCCTTTCTTCTTCACAGAAGCTTGTTGTTTCCCATACCTTGGTTGTTTCCCATACCTTTCCATAAAGCTGTTACCCACTGTGCAAGGCCTAATAAGTCCTAAATAGTTTGGAATCCTACTTCAGTGCTGAGGAAGGAAGGTCAGCCTGTAGTTTGAGTTCTGGGGTTCTCTGATTTGTAGAATATGCAGTGACTCCCTGAGGTACTTCTCCTGGGTCTGCTAAAGTGGGAAGTTGCCTCACTCCTTTCTGTGTGGCAGTTTTATATTCCTTGCATGTGGTCCATTATTTTGGCTGCTGAGGTGGAAGGCAGAGCTGCAGCTCCTCTTGCTTTGTACCACTCTTCCCAGTCAGTTGCTCTTTAGCATCCTGTGTTTTCTTTGAGTTACTGGTGTTGAGAAAGGGATGTGGGAAGAATGTTCTCATTGTCTTTTCAACCTCCCTGGGCAGTTGCACCAGTAGCACATCTGAGGTGAATATGGAAAGAGAGACAAAAGAAAATGCAATTAGGAGGAATTTGAAGATGAAATCTACTCAGTATCACATGGAAAAATACATAGGGATGTTATGAAAAATGTCCTATAGTTCCAGTTAGTTTTCTCATGATCACACAGAAGTCCTACCGTGAGTGAAACATTCTAAAGTATTTGAAGTCTGCAGTAGGGCTTACAATTTTCTGGCTGTGGTCATGGCTGCTAAATAATGAAGGAAAACTCCTTCATAATTCCTTTACCAACTTGATTCTCTTCTAACAGAACCTGTTGTCTCCAGGCTATGAGCTGTTTCTGTAGTGTGCTTACCTTGTATGCTGAGGCAGTGTCATTTTATTTCCAATTCTTGGGCATCTGGCTGCTATGGCTTTAATGTGACACACAAATACAGATGCTGAATTTTTCAGTGAGAGTAAATGTACTCTCTGAAAAGGAACTTGCTGTTGCTAGAGATTTCTGATTGGCTTTCATGTGGTGGGAAATATGTAGATAAATAAAAATCTTGAAAAACATTAGATCATGATGTACAGTATTGCTGGTTTTAAATGAAAACCTTTTTTTTCTCTTGTTCCATTTCACTTGCCCCATGTACCCTCTCACTATGGTCCATGAACTACTTTACAGTGGTGACAAGGTGAATTAACTGTTTAAAGATGAAGTTGCTGTTTATTCCTGTGAAAAACATAATCGTTGTAATAATGGAAAACTAACAGAGCATTTAAATTTTGATCTCAATTAATACTTTGCAGATGAAACTGTTTTTGAGTCTGGTTTTGGATTGTTGCTCTTGAAATAGAGTTAATTTTCTTTTTTTTTTTTTTTTTTTTTAAATAAAAGCCTCTGCATTTTATTTACTAATTTTTAAAAGAATTTTTAATTTCCACAGCAGGTTTATCAGTGGAAGTTATTTTTATTCCCTTTGTTGTTTTTAAAAGATCGGTACTTGATGCAAGAAATGGAATCCTGGCATTAAATTAACAGAAACAGGCTGAACTCTGGGGCATTAAAAAACTTGTTATCTTTAGCTGTTGCATTTCAGCCGAACTTCAGTTCTGGAATTCAATAAAGAAATCTGATTTCATTAGCTGGTGATGTCATCTCTATTGTCTTAGAAGCCTATTTGAAGACTGTGGCAAATTTCATGTAGAAATGACAAGTTGTCGTTCGATGATTATAATCACAAGTAATCCATAAGCAAAGAAACAAGCTTAACGTGTTAAGCTCCTGCTGTCGTGTATTTTCTCTTACCTTTGATCTGGAATTTTATAATACCAATAAAGTGTAGCAAATGGCGTTTGAAATCTATCTGCATTTGTATTATCTTTACAAATCTGAACATTGTGCCTACTGCAGTGTTCTGTTTTCTTTCCTGCTGTGTTGAGTTTTTCAGGAGGGGTTTCTCCACACAGCTTTTGTTTCAGAACAGTTGACTCTGGAAATTCTTATTGGGGAACTGGCAATTTAGAGCAGTTAAAAATTGCTGCTAGAGCCAGAGCTGTCAAATCTGCAATGCTGATGTACTTGACAGAAGGATTCTGATTCAAGGCAAGGGAAGGGATGTGCTCTCAATGGAGAAGACAGTAGGCAAGCAGCCTCTTGGTGCACTGCAAGGGCAATGCAGGTGAAGTTCCAGTCTGCTGAGACAACAGAAGAATGGTTGGAAGGAGCCAAGAGTTAATGGTGCAGCTGAAAGCAGTGGAAAGTAGACTCTGAAGAGTGAGTTCCTCCTCTGTTGCTGTGTACATCTCCCTGCAGTTCATGCAAGCCATTGTAAATTTAGGGCCGCATGCCAAGGCCCTCGTGGAGCCCTTTTGTGTAACTTTTTGCTGCCTTATGTAAAGACACTCATTGAGCTAATGAAGCAGATGAAGGGAATGAGGGAATAGAGATGGCATTGCCTGTAATGAAAATCAGCAGTGTTGGAATACTGCCTAGTCAAACTTCAAAATGTGGTTTTCCTTTTTTGATTTTTTTTTTTCTTTACCTGCTTTAAAATAATACCTAGATGTCAGGTATGTGGTACTTCTGTGGGGTGAAACATGGCAGTTGTGGGAATTGATAAAAGTTTACTTCAGATGATTTTAAAGAAGTCTTTGTGTCATGCGCTTTTGAGTTGTCCTTTATGGCCCTGGGAGACATCATTAACCAAGATGATTTCTGTTCATTCTTTGTTTTTTGATTGTGGTTTCTTTTTTCCTGTTTCCATTTTTGAGAGAGTTACATGCTTTTGTCTGCTAAGGAATGATTTTTCTTTATGTGTTATTTCTGCAAACTTGTGCTCAGGTGTTTGTTCCTCAGCAGATTTCCTTTTTACAGTGAAAATGCAGAGGATTAAGAAACAGGCCATAAGGTAGTTTCTATAGCAATAGATTAAAACCTGTGTCTTGTCAGCTCTTGTGAGTTATGATGCAGGGATTAGTTTGGGAAGGCACAGTTTGCGTATCTTACATTCTGGCAGCTCTCTGTCATACCAATGGTTTCTGAGACAGTTGTTACATGGAGCTGTGAGAAGGGCTTATTGACCTTTCTTTCAAACTCAGGCTGAGTAAGCATGTAATTTCATTCTTTTGAATTACAGATATTCAGCACTGGATTGTTTACATACTACTTTCTCAGTATGTTTAGGGCAAGATTGTAGTGAAAATAGCACAGGAAGAAGTCTTAATTAAGTCAGGACTGTTTCAAACAGAGTTGCAGCATCTGCTGAATCCATACATGGATGCCTTATTTTGTAAGTTGCTGTCAGTGGTATTCTTCCAGGACTGAGACACTGAAATTTTAGTGTTACAAGTAGGTGCCTACATATGCACTACATGCTTGAGCACCTCTGTAGTCAATGGGGATTGAGTCAGTCCAGCCAAAGGGGTGTTTCAGCTTATGGTAAACTATAGTGTCTGGTTTTACAGGTTTCAGTTCTCTAACAGGATTTAAAAAAATATATGCCTAAATGTAGATGTCTTACTCTTGAACTGAATTGACTATTCCCACCCTATGACTTACAGTTGTCTTGGATTCCTGTACTACAGCATTACAAACAGAAAGCTGAGACCTCCAGAGGAGAGTAAGTTTTGATGAACAACCCTATTGCTTGTAAAGAGGGAGAGAAGACAGTTTTCCACTATACAGGGTAATGAACATGCAGCATGTTTTGCCCTTGCCTTGAAATACCCTCAACCTGTAAGGACCTATGCTGTCACCCAACAGCTGCTGGGTCTGTGCCATCCAGAATCTTAAGTGTTTCAGATCCTCTTGGGTTTCTTGTCTTCGGTTAAATGCCTGTCTCATTACCATAGGTGTTTTATTCCATGTTTGTCAGTATTACTCAGCCAAGGCCTGGTTTGTCTTGTATCAGTTATTATGTTATGGAGGCCCTATTCAGTCCCTTACACTGTTTCTGTTACAGAAAATTTGTAATTAAAGGTTGTAACAGTCGATGACAGGATGAATAATGTCGAGGTAGGGTGTCATGGAAATATAATTATGGCTGAAAAGAGCCTGCTACATGTATATGCAACCTTGGTAACATGACAGTGGCTGATTATAGTGTGTTTCCACAGATACTTGTAAATGATCAATGATTTAAAAAGGTGATACGCTCTTTTTGAACCCCAAAGTATTTATTGACAGTCTCTTGGGAACTTGTAAGTTTTTAATGTGTGAAAGAATTGCAGATATGCCACAGCAGTAGACACCCGGATGTGCATACCAGAATCCTGTAAATGTCATCATGCTTGCATAGAAAGTTGCACAGCAGCTATGTTTGTGTTGTAAGGACTTGTTCAGTGGTTTCTTGATAGACATTTGACACAGCATTAATCGTGTAAATAAGGATTGTTTGCTTTCAGGACATAAGGCTTGTGTTTAATGTGTTACTCCAGGAGACTGTTGTGGTTTAAGCCTCTCAGCCATGCAGTTTTGCTCACTCACTCCCCCCGCTTTCTTTCCCCTGCTCCTGGAGGGATAGGAAGGAGAATTGAAAGAATGCAACTCCCATGGATTGAGATAAGAACAGTTTAGTAACTAAGGTATAACATAAATCACTACTGCTACCAATAATAATAATGATAAGAGAAATACAAGGGAAAAGAATACAGTCGCTCACCACCTGTACCCAGCTGGACCACGCAGTGCACCCCCACCCTCCCACGTCTCTGCTCTCAGTTTTTACATCCTGGGCACGACATGCTGTGGTATGGAATACCTCTTTGGCCAGTTTGGGTCAGGTGTCCTGTCTCTGCTTCCTCCCAGCTTCCCCTCCTC
>JASSUY010029424.1:0-10067 GCA_032466535.1 Forpus xanthops
GAAGTTGTGAATGCTCCATCACTGGCAGTGTTCAAGGCCGGGTTGGACATAGCCTTGGGTGGCATGGTTTAGTGGAATGTGTCCCTGCTCGTGGCAGGGGGGCTGGAACTAGACGATTTTAAGGTCCTTTCCAAACCTAACTATTCCATGATTCTAAGAAATCCAACTGCAGTTCCTGAAGGAGCTGGCAGATGAAGTTGCTAAGCCACTGTTCATCATATTTGAAAAATCATGGCAACCAGGTGAAGTTCCCGACGACTGGAAAAAGAGTAATATAACCCTCATTTGCAAGAAGGGGAAAATGGATAACCTGGAGAATTACAGACCAGTCAGTCTCACCTCTGTGCCTGACAAAATCTTGGAGTGGATTGTCCTGGAAGGTATGATAAGGAACATGAAAAACAACAAGGTGCTTGGTGACAGCCAGCATGGCTTCACTAAGGGGAAATTTTGCCTGTCCAATCTGGTGGCCTTCTGTGATGGGGTTACGGAACTGATAGACAGGGGTAGAGCAGTTGATGTCATCTACCTGGACTTGTGCAAAGCATTTGACACTGTCCTGCATGACGTCCTTGTCTCTAAGTTGGAGGGACATCAACTTGATAAGTGGACCTCTTAGTGGATAAAGAACTGGCTGGATGGCCACACGCAAAGGGTTGTGGCCAATGGCTCAATGTCCAGCTGGAGACCAGTAATGAGTGGTGCTCCTCAGGTGTTGGTGTTGAGACCGATCTTGTTCAACATCTTTGTCAGTGACATGGACAGTGGGATTGAGTGCAGCCTCAGCAAGTTTGCAGATAACATCAAGCTGTGTGATTCCGTTGATATGCTGGGGGGAAGGAATGCCACCCAGAGGGACCTTGTCAAGCTTGTCAGGTGGGCTGATGCCAGCCTGAGGAAGTTTAGCCATGCCAAGTGCAAGGTTAAATATACAGATGCGTACCTGGGTGAGAGCAATCCCAGGCACAGCTACAGGATTGGCAGAGAAGAGATTCAAAGCAACCCTGTGGAGAAGGACTTGGAGATGTTGGTCAATGAGAATCTTAATATGATCTGGCAGTGTGTGCTTGCAGCCCAGAAAGCCAACCGTATTCTAGGCTGCATCAAAAGAAGCATGAGCAGCAGGTTGAAGGAGGTGACTCTGCCCCTCTACTCTGCTCTCATGAGACCTCACTTGGAGTATTGTGTGCAGTTCTGGTGTCCTCAACATAAAAAGAACAGGGAACTGTTGGAACAAGTCCAGAGGAGGGCCACAAAGATGATCAAGGATCTGGAGCACCTCCCATATCAAGACAGGCTGAGAAAGTTGGAGCTGTTCAGCATGGAGAAAAGAAGGCTGTGAGGAGACCCCCTAGCAGACTTCCAGTATCTGAAAGTGGAGCTATAACTATGCTGCAGAGGGACTCTTCTTTTGGGACTGTAGGGATAGGACAAGGGGTAAAGGGTTCAAACTTAAACAGGGGAAGTTTAGACTGGATATAAGGAAGAAGTTCTTTTCTGTAAGGGTGGTAAGGCACTGGAATAGGTTGTCCAAGGAAGTTATGAATGATCCATTGCTGGCGGTGCTCAAGGCCAGGCTAGACAGAGCCTTGGGTGAAATGGTTTAATGTGAGGTGTCCCTGCCCATGGCAGAGTTGTTGGAACTAGATGATCTTAAGGTCCGTTCCAACCCTAACTATTCTATGATTCTACAATTTTATAAGGAAGTGAATTTCCTTTGTAGGTCAGAAGCCATTGAATATAGGATACTATAAGAGGGGATAGCAAAGTCAGTTGTAACTAGAATTGTTTGGCTCATGCAAACTAAAAACTTTTATTCCTAGAATAAATTTTCACTAATTCTCCTGAAATCTTTTATATTTCTAAGTGAAAACTGTGTGGTTGGCAGAAAGCTTATCAGTCTTATTTTCTTTCTTGAACTATTTACCAAAAAAGATTATAATACATTATTTTAGCCAGATAGTGCATCACCACACAGGAATGTAATTTTCCACTATAAGACAAGTAAGGGTGTGTTGTTTGACTATACCGATAGACTCTTCACTGATAGGCTTTTTTTCCTACTGCAAATCTGGTTTCTTTACATTGGAGATTAATCCTTCCACAAGTGAGAAGAATGTGAAATTATAAATAGGAAGGATTTGCTGTCACCTTTGACATTATTTATACTTACACAGCAGTAACAAAGGTGAGGACATGCAGCAGCAAATTACCTAAAACCATTTCCCCCAAAGCTTACTTCTGACATACCAAATTCATCTATACTCATCTAGTCAACTGTCTTTTCTGCGTGAAAAGCTGATGTTAAAATATTGTATATCTATTTACTATATTAAATGCAGCAGTGTATTAAATACTCCTCTGCCCTACTGTCATCTTCTGTATTCTGAAAGCTCCATATTACATTCACAGATGATATTTCCTGGTTCTTCTATGTAAGACCATAGGTGCTGTTTCAAGTCTTTACAGGAAGACACATTTTGTTTTCACCTCTTTCAGAAGTCAGTTACCTTTTTTTTTTTTTTTGGCAGCACTGGCTATTATTTATAGCCTTAGGTTTAAAACATTCTGCAGGAGAACCATTGAACCCTGCTGTTTTACCTTCAGGAAACAGTTTAACCACTCTCAGCTATTTATTGTGCTGTCATATCTTCTTCAGTGGCTTCATGGTCAGAAAGGAAGAACAACCAGCAAATCCCTGCTGGGATGAGGAAACCAGGCAGTAACAAAGCAGGGCATTATAGAGATTTCAATATTAAAAGGAAAAAGATATATATGTGTGTGCACATGTATACAGACAGATAAATGTGTACATAAACACACACAAAATCTGCTAGGACCATCTGGATTTCCAACATGGAAAATGGTTATTTTCTGGCTTTTGTCTTCTTTTGAAGCTCCCATCTGATCAGTACACCAGAATTAGCACTTTTGCCATGGCCAGAACACATTAGGTAACTCAACTTTTGCAATTCTGGTTTTAACCTCAATTTCATTTATTTTTATATTTTACTTATGTCTTAAGAATCTCTCATCAAAGAGTACAGGGTTTTGCCTCTTAAAAAAAAAAAAAAAGCCAACAAAGCATATTCTTACACATTTTTACTTCACTTTGCCATGTCTCCACCATTTCCAACTTTGTTTATAGGTTCATTTAGGGGCTAGCCAAACTCAGTTGTGTCTGTAAGCCTTGCAAAAGTCATACCTTCTATAGGAGTACCGGGTAAGAGAAAAAATAAAACCAAACCTGTCTGCACAGAATCCAGGATGCAGCGTAAATCCATTTCCACTGGTGTAAACTGACTTGTCTCCCATGAGATGCCAGTTTTCTAATGCTGTCATCATAGAAGAAATGCCAGGTTGCAAAGGAAGGTTTTGATGTAGGCTGTATGTCCACCAGTTGGTGCAGAAAGTTTACATGCTGCTGAGAAAGTTTAAGTACCTGTTGTAGAGGACAAATTCATTGGCTCAGTTTCCACTTAATTCTACATAGGATTAATCCATTAATATTTCCTTTCTATACTTTAAAGGAAACTAGCATATATATATTGATTATAAATTTGTTCATGAAGTCCTTCTACCAGTCATCTTTTTTTTTTTGTATTCACAAAGATTTTTTAGTGACTTGTGCTATAATGTGAAAACCTGTCATCCCTTGGTAGACTATGAATATGTGTCAGTTATAATACAGTCTAATAGTTTTATTTATGACAGCCCTTTGGAGACTCCAGCAACTGTGTGCAGTCAAGATTGTTCAAGCCATTATAATACAAGATTGTATTACAGTGATTTGAATGGATAAAAGTTCTTTCATCTCCAAAAGAGAAATGGTTTGATAGACACTGTTCTGTAACATATCAGGACAAATGTGTTACTTTAATCCCCTAGACAGAGAGCTGTATTTTCTAAAGCAACACTGTTGCAAGCAGTAGGATGCATAATGACTAAGAGTGACAGTGCACAAAAAGTACAGCAACTAGAACTATTTTTTCGTAGTATGAAATATTCTATGTCAACTTGGGTACCTTTAAAAGCCTTAAAAAAGGTTTGGGAGTATTCAATAGTTTAAACATGGAGGCATGCCTTTGATTTGCCTCCTTGAAAAATGACTGGATCTTACAAAATTGGCTATTAAGGTCTACCTTATGCAGTATCAGTTCCTGATACCATATCTAGAGCTGACTTTGTGGTAGTCCTTCATGATAAACTTCATCCTTCACATCTTATCTACAAAAGTTCATTTCAATTAGAAATATTTAAGAGTACAGCTGTGCAACACTTTTTAAAATAGCTAATAGCTTGCAGTACTTCACAAGTATTAAAAAAAAAAAAAAAAAGAAAAAAAGTAGAAATATTTAAAGCTTTTCCCCTGGAAGTTAAAAATTAAGGTTGTCTGATGCTCACAATATTTCATAACCACAGATTTAGACACTTGAATAAACTTGGGAAAATTATTACTTTTCATGGTCATTGATCATGAAAGCATCTTTGTTCAACAAAACATGTGATTAGGTCCCTTTGAGGTCAGCACATGCTTAAAGATTAGTATTTATTTAACAGCTTCCTTGATGTGAATCTTTCTGCAATTACCATTTCATCTGATTGTGTTAACAGTGCACAGTAATGCTTGTTTGTTCAGGAAGAAATTTTGCTCTTACGGACTTGTAATACTTGAGAGAGGGCATGTGGAGCTAGTGCAGAATTTGTGCAACAGGACAGGAGTAGTATTAAGTCCTATTGCTGGGCTGGGCAAACCAAGTGCATAAATAATATAGAAAAACACAATTTTGGTGGTAAATGGTGTCTGGGTGTTTTCCTTAAAGATTAAAACTTCTGTTCTTGATTATTTTTTTAATTTGCATGCATTTGTATTCTGAACCCAAACTAAACTGAACTAGCTTTTCTTGCATATCCATCTTTATTTCATTTAGCCAATAGCATATAATTTCAATCTGCATGCTTTTATAGGGAAGATCATATTATCAAGGAAATATCCTGATAAAAGTAAGAGAAAATTGAACGTGCACACACACACCTGAAAACAAAATACACTTGAGACTAGACATAGGTCAGTAATTTATATTTTAAGATGCATGTGACACTCTTTCCTTGTTCTGTTGCACTGCATTTAGATATTGTATGGCTCTCCAGACATGTTATGCATAATTTTACATACCATCTGCTTTACGTGCCAGGTTCCATATGTACAATGTATAACCTAAAAGCAATATTTTGATTGATTTGAGCTGCAGTGGAGGCTTTTGTTCTTAAATTGCTTGATAGAAGAATATAGTCCTAAATAAATTATCTGACAAATATGTTCTAGGACTAACAAACGATCAAATTTGTTTTGAAAAAGTTTTAAAGGTGCAATAATCACAAAATTCAGGTGACTTTCAACAATCCCACTAATATATTGCTTCCTAGGTTCAAATGCTAAGAGACCTGTAAACATCTGCTACCATTGACTTAACCATAACAATACAATAGGACAAACATGTTTCAGACAAGCCAGGCAAAGAACAGCAAATATAGACTAGAAAAAAAAAGATATATCTAAATAAAAATGAAGAGCACTTAGTCCTATAAACAGAGTAGTGTTTATAAAGATGCTAAAAGTGACTAATGTATATTCAGAACAATGTCCTGGAGATTCCCATTACTTCATTTTCTGGCTTCTTTCAACCCTGTTTTAAGCACTCAAAGCTTATCTACTCTTCAATTACAGGTAAGTCTAAAAAAATAACTTTCTATTTGGACATGCTGTCCACAAGAGCATCTGTCTGTATCTCTATATGCACATATGAATAATAAGTATTGGAACACAAAATGAAAAGAACATAGAATTTCAGATGATGACACTCAGGACAAAACTGAAGATTAATACAAATCTATGTCCTCATTTTTAGAACTGCTGACTCTTTTCATCCAAGCAAGCAAAAAGGATTAAACATTGCTTTGGACCTTCAAAAAAAAACCATCAACACCCTCAAAAAAAAAAAAAAAACAAAAAACCCACAAAGCCAAACAAAGAAAAACAAATAAAACCAGTCCGAACCTCTTAATATGGAAGTAATCACCATATTTCTAACATTTGACTTGAAGTTGAAGTATTATCATCGAACGAAAAAAAAAAAAAAACAACCCACTATAGCATTACAATTTATCAGCAAATAGCAGATAAAATGAAGAATGCATGAAGCAATAAAGTAGCTCAAAGAAACTTTTTCTCCATGCAATGTCTCATAAAATATGCACCCTTCCCCTCCGTAGATGGCACATGATAAAAGAAACACTTGAACAGGAAAATTAGAAAGGAACTTGTAATGTGACATTTTAAGAAGGAGGTTTCTATCTTCCTGATGTTATTGCAAGGGAAAACAAATAACCAGTGAAGCATTTGTCCATCTTACAGGCTTTTTTCCATTGTAACATGAACATCCTAATGTGTTCACATTTAAGTATCAGTGGCATGTTCAGTTCAATTTAATGGCAATTCTAGCAGAAACCTACAAATAATGATGAACAAGAGATCCAACTTCTCAAACATTTTTTATACTTGCCTATTAACACAAACTTATGCTTAGAAGGGAAACATTATTATTTGACCATAACTGAGATAGGTTATTTTTCTTATTGTGTTGGGTTTGTGTGGCAAGGTTTTGGGAGTGGGGGCTAATGGAGTGGCTTCTGTGAGAAGCTGCTAGAAGCTTCATCCATGTCTGACAGAGCCAACGCCAGCTGGCTCCCAGACAGACCCACAGCTGCTCAAAGCTATGCCCATCAGAGATGGTGGTAGCACCTAGGGGATAACATAATTAAGAAGAGGAAAAACTGCTGCTCAACAACAGCTGGAATAGAGGAGTGAAAATACAGAAGAGAAACATCTCCGCAGACTACAGAGTCAGTACAGAAGGAGAGCAGGAGGTGTCCTAGTGGTTTAAACTGTGACAGCAAGGCACCAGAGCAGAGGTTCCCCTGCAGCCCATGGTGCAGACCATGGTGAGGCAGCTGCGCTCCTGCAGCCCATGGAGATTCATGATGAAGCAGGTCTCCACCTGACACCACACCAGAGCAAGGGGATGCCCAAAAGAGGCTGTGACCCTGTGGGAAGCCCATGCTGGAGCAGGTTCACAGCAGGAGTTGTGCCAACTTGGAGAGAGGAGCCCATGCTGGAGGAGGTCTGCTGCAGGACTTGCGACCCCTCATGGGAACCCAGGCTGGAGCAGTCTGTTCCTGAAGGACTGCACCCATGGAATGGACCCACAGTGGAGCAGCCTGTTCCTGAAGGAATACACCCCATGGGAGGGACCTACACTGGAGCAGTTCATGAAGAACAGCAGCCTGTAGGAAGGAGTCACATTGGAGAAGTCCCTGAAGGACTGTCTTCCATGGGAGGGACTCCACACTGGAGCAGTGGAGGAGTGTAAGGAGTCCTCCCCATGAGGAGGAAGGAGTAGCAGAGACATGTGATGGACTGATCCCAAGTTCCATTCCCCATCCCTTTACGCAGCTGTAGGAGAAGAGGTAGAGAAACTGAGATTGAAGTTGAGCCTGGGAAGAAAGGTGGGGGGAAGGTGTTTTAAGGTTTGGTTTTATTTGTCATTATCCTACCCTGATTTAATTTGTAATAATTAAACTAAGTAACCCCTGGTGAGTGATTTCCCTCTCTCTTTACCTTGATCCATAAGCCTCTGGTAATATTCTCTCTCCCCTGCCCAGTGAAGGAGGGGAGTGATAGAGCCACCAAAGGTGGGCACCTGGTGTCAAGTCAGGATCACCCATCACACTAATCAATGTAATAGTCACATTCTTCATGATGTATGGGCATAGTTCTGATGCTTGACAAGCTGTTGACAACATGCAGCATTTTGGTTTTTTTTTTTTTCAATGCTCAGAATTGAAAAAAAAATAAAAAAAAAAAAAAAAAAAAAAAAAAAGATAAAAAAAAGATTGTCTTCATACTGCCATTTATAAGGCATTCCAAGCAATTGAAAGTGGTTAGTCAGGTTACAGGAATGAGGCTAGCTTTTGCCATGTGAATATTGATATTTTTATTTGGTGTTTCATTATATATCTGACTACTCCTAAACACTGCACTGAAAAGAGGATGTTCTGTGAACTAGAACTTCCATCTGCTAATGGATTTTATTTTTTGCATAAAATCTGCTTTGCAGTCCATATGAATATGGGTATTTAATTATTAATCAGAATCATTTTTTCTTATTTGTTTCTGTTCTGTGAAAGAGTTCTTAAAAACAGGATAAAAAATTAATGTACATTTAAATTTTTGTCCTCCCTAGAGGGAGGCTGTTCATGAGTTAAATGCTTATGCAACACCTTTCCTTACAAACTGTACTACATTTCTCACTTCTCTGTTGAGCATTTTTGGGCCTGATCCACAGGCCACTGAAGTCAGTGGGAGCCCATCCTTCATCTGCCTCTAACTTTTTTGTGAGAAAATTATTAATATATATATATAGCACTGGAAAACTATCAGGTACTAATCTAATAATACTTTATAACATCCATAGGTAAAACAATGGACTTCAGTCCATCTTGAAACGTGACAAGAAATCACTCTTCTATTTCTGCACTGCAAAGTGGGAATGAAAATCCAGAAGATGTTTCTGACACAGCACAGCTGGATCTCTTTGGTTAAAAAGATGGCTTTCAAAAAATGAAGATTCTTTTATACAGCTCTAAAACTTTGCCATCTCTCAGCTTTCTCCCCGGTCTCTTTCATTCGGTATTGGCCAGAACCTTCTTCCTCTGAACTCCACTGGGAGTTTTGCCATTGACTTTAATGGCAGAGTTACCATACCCAGGTTGCAAAACACGGAGAAAAGATACCACTGTCAAAGTAAAGATTCTCAAAGTAAGAAAAAAAAAAAATTAAATGGCATCAAAATGCACTTCAAAATCTCCAGCAGTAGTCAGCTTTTATATATGTACCCAACAACTTGCACCAGACAGTCTAGGAGAACAAAAAGCCCCTTGCCCGGAGTCCCTGGCTTTTGGTAGCCGGCGCTGAACCCCAGCCAGAGCGGAGTTACCAGCGCACAAACGCGAGCTAAGCGCACTGACAGTAAACATTCTGCAAACATTAAGCTTTCCCTAAGGGACGAGCGTTTTGAGGTGCACGAGCGGAGCAGCCGGGATGGAGAACATCCGTCACCTCCTACCCGCGCTGCCAGGCACCGACCGAGGCTCCGCTGCCCCAGCACCTGGGTGCTCCCCTCCGCAGGTGAGACGCCCGGCGGAGCTTCCTCTCTGCCCGGACGGCGACACCGCGGCTTCCGAATCACCGACCGTGTTGGCAGTCCCCCGAGACATCGCCGAAACCGAGGTGGAGAGAAAGCGGGGCACCGTCCCCGGGGCGTGCCGGGGGCACCGTGCCCTTCGCGTCCCGTCCCCAACAAGGCGCGGAGCGGAGGTTCTGGGAACAGAGCCCTCAGCATGGCAGGGCACACTCCACAGCTTTCCTGTCCCCGGGGAACCCATGCCGGCGCTGAGCCCTGTACTCACCGCGGTGCCGCAGGCAGCAGCCCGCAGCGCTGGCGGAGCGCCCCCGCCCCGGCCGGTACCCGCTGCGGTGCGCGGACCCCGTTCCTCAGCGCCCACATCCAAGCCCCGGCAGCGCAGTCAAAAGTCCTTCTGAGGAGCATCCGGCGAGCCTCGCCGCCTCCTGCCTCGGATCGCTGTCACCTCCCCTCCCCTTACCCCCCCGCCCCCCCCCCCCGGCAGGCGGCACCATTATAAAGCGGTCCCTAACCCGTCAGATCACGCACCGGCAGAGGTGCCGGTCCTCGTCGCTACTTACCAGGCATCCTTCAGAGCGCCGGGCGGGAGCGAGGGAGGAGGAGGAGGAAGGAGGGAGGGACAGAGCGGGGTGGGGGATGTTCCTGGCGGGCTGCGCAGCGCGGCGCTGCTCGGCAGCCTGGGCAGCTCGGCAGAGTGCTGCGAGTCTGTGAGTGCCTCCGTGTGTGTGTGCGCGTGGCTGGACACAAGAGAGCGGAGACTTAGGCACGGACGGGCGGCGGGAGGCGGCGGCGGCAGGGGGTGGG
>JASSUY010029425.1:0-24863 GCA_032466535.1 Forpus xanthops
TCTATGACTACGGATCACTGCTCACTGCAGCAATATAATGGTTCATGCTGAGCTTTGAACCTCACTGAGTAACCAGATACCCAGCTACTGCTAACCAGTACCTGCAGTGTGTGCAGGGACATGGGATGATGGGAAAGAGATAAAGCATACACTATTCAACACAATCACAGGCTCTCCTTCAGCGATTTGGTTTTTACAAGTCTTCCATAGCTGTCTCTTCCTTGAGCAAGGGGCTGTCCACTGAGAAACAACCCCCAGTGAGGAGGTTTGCCTGGTGTTCATCAGCCTCTGGTGTGTGTTTATCCTGCTGCTCTGGGGCTGCGCATGGAAGCCCTGTGGGCAGTTCTCTCACCCAGGACAGGCTGTGGTAAGCAGGGAAGTTAATTTTGCAGGGACTTTATTTTGTACAGGAGTTTGTGTGTTGTAGCTTGGGCAGTTAATTAAGAACTGAGAGTAGCTTTCCTGGGGCAGTGTGCTTGGTGGATAAAGACTTTCCTTAGAGAGGGCAGTTGGTATTATTTATGGCTTGAGCTAGCAGCTTGCTGCCAAGGAAAGGAAAAGTCCCACTTCTCCCTGCTTGCATTGACACCAGCCCTGGCAGCCCTCAGTGCTGGCTCTGCTCCCTGAGCTGGCAGAGGCAGCCTCTTTAATTCACAGGGGAGCAGAAAGCAGGAGCAGGAGGCCCTGGCCTGGAAGCCAGGGCGGAGGGAAGGGAGCAGAGAGCTGTTAGATCACATCAGCTGCAAGGTGTTGAGTCCCCTTTGGTGCTCAACAGAGGTGAGATAGAATCTGCTTGAAATGCTGGTCTGGCTTCTTGGTGTATGTAAGTAACAGGAGAAGCTGATTATAGCCTTATTTTCCTGCAGGAGGACACCCACCTCACTCATGAGGCAGGATGGGCTGTCCAATGCTCTGTTTCATTCACTGCACAACATCCAGCACATTATGCAAGAAACACGCCAAAGAGACATACAATAAGTAATGAAGCACGGTTGTGACAAATGGGCACCTAATGACAAAGTTAAGGAGGAAACCACAACTTTACTTCTGTAAATGCCTTCATTCTGAGCTTCCATTGGGAAATGTGTTCTTTTAGACGTAGCTCTTAGCACAGCATTTTCTCTTAAAGCAATTGTATCTAACAGAAGGATTTACCAAACCAAAGCAATGCCCAGTTGTGCACAGTTATTTGAGAGCACATTGCCGTGGCATCCTCTGTTGTAAGAAACAGTTGGGTCTTTCAGTTAATTGATCTCATGCTGCTTGGACCATTTTAAGAGGAAGGAGCACTGCCAGCATGCCCTGTAGCTCTGGTTAATGGGCATGTCCTTCTTTGCATTCATCATCTTGGCACAGCATTTGAGGATCCAAACTTTGAGCTGTAGCATCTGTAGTGACCAGGGGCATTTTCTGCCCAAGTACTTTTGTTGACCACATTTCAACTTCTGTAAGTGCTGAATTAACCTATTTCCATGGCCTAGAAAAGGCACTTTTTCTGCATACACAGCATTGCTGAGTCTGAAGGTTTGTAGTGTCTCTGAATATTCGGTATTTCTCTTAAATCTCTTGCCTCTGAAGAATGTGAGGACCTTAAATTCCATCAAAAGCGATCAAGTTTTGATTACTCTGGTTGCAAAGAGAAATTCATAGCCCAGGTGCAGCCTACAAATGCAGTAAAAGACAAACCTCGTCAGTCTGCTCTGCTGCAGGCATCATTCCCAGTGCCTGCTCTCCTTCCTTGCCTCAGTACAGAATAGCAGTACTGTGTCATGCTATCTAAAAATCTTACAGTCATCACCTATAATCTGAGGCAGTTTGCATTTAGAGAAGCCTGATAACTGAGGAATCGTGGGTTTGCTTGTGATCCTGGTTTCTTTCCGCACTGATGCTGTGACCTGAGTCTGCAGGCAGCGGTCAGAGGCCCTCCAAGAGCTCTCTGTACCCCAAAGTTTCTGTCTACCTCCCTGCCCACACTGGCTTACCGCCAGCAATGACAAGACGTGTCACTGGTTTGTAACACAGAGGGAGTATTTATAGTTTAGTGCTTTTGTACTCTCTGCCATAGCTTAATTAGCAATATAATTTCCTATAGATCTCCCTGTACTCGTGGCAATGGAGTTGAATGGCAATTACTGTGGAAAGCCAGGGGCAGCACGAGGAGAGGAAAACAGACACAGGCATACCCATAGAGACATTTCTCTGCGAGTGGTGTAACGAGGAGATGGCACTGAGCTAATGCCAGCAGAAGGGACTGTCTGCAGCGGGTGCATGAGGCAGTGATGACTCATTTCATGTTTGACTTTGAAAAGGTTCCTGTACTGCACAAGAAGCAATCTCTGCATCCTGAAGTAAACTGACTTTAAGTGCGCACTACCAGCACAGCCTGCATTACCGGTACTTTCAACAAGAAGAGAAAGGATCTAAGCAGTGTTACAGCTGTGCCCAGGAAATCTGAGCAGCTGCCAATGCCCTAAACCACTCGTGTTACGGTAAGCACCCAAGGGCATATTGACTAAGGAGCTGAACAAACATTAAAGACCAGACGTGTGCACTGAAACTAGCTTATGGCAGGTACAGTAAGGCAGATGGAGGGTAAACAAGGAGCAGTGATACAGGAAAGGAAATCCAGAGCAAAAGGTTCCTGAGATGCATCACTCCTGTGGTGAAGCCAGCCCGAGACAATTCCCTTCCCCTGGGCAGGGCTTTCTCACAGAAAACCTATTTCATAGAACCAGCGAGGTTGGAAAAGACCTTTAAGATCATCAAGTCCAGCCACAGACAACTGGACTAATTCTGCTGCATGGCATCTTTGTACCACTCTGAAGGATCTTCTCCTGACCCCTGTGAAGTGCATCGGCTGCAGAGAACTCCCCCTCAGAGCTATGGTTTTGGCTGTTGCAAGTGAAGGGGCTGTGACTGCAGAATTCCAGGCTGTGAGCTGGATTTCCAGCACCCCTGAGCATGGCAGCACTTGCAGAGCTGGGCTGATTTCTCAGCTGGCTTCTAGATCTGTGCGGATCAAGTTGATTCCAAAACCCTGCCTCCTCCCTGAAAATGAGAACATCTGAAGCTCACACTACGTCAGCATTATGGAAATTTTCATAGCATGACATATACATATATATAAATTGCCTCCCACCACACTTCTCTCCCATGAGGTGGATAAAACTGTTTTCACCTATGAGAAGGTACGAAAAGAGAGGTGGAAAGAACTAAACAGATCCAAAAGTCACCATAGCAGCAGAGTTTTGACTGCAGTCCAGGCCCCAGTGCCTCTCTGCTCAGCTGTAACCTCTGCACAGACACCTTCTCCCACAGCATCCTTGGCCCCTGCTTCAGCAGCTGCCAGCTGAGTCAGAACTCATATTTTAAGCAGTTCTTGCTCAAGCAATTATGTATTTTACATGACTGTTGTGTAATTATGTGCACGGCGGAGGCACAGCTCCCTTCACTGCCACCCTTCACATCCTCCCTGGCGTCATTTAAAGCCTGCGAGGAAAACATTTAGAGAAGAGCTAGCAAAGGTGAGCATCTGCATGTTTATGAATGAGAGCGAGCCGGTACAGCCGGGCTGGTCCCCACGCACTGTTTATAACCCGTTTGCCGGATGGAAATGAAAGCGCAGTTGCGGCCGCAGATGCGAGCGCCTCGAAGCAAATCCCTGAGCTGGGTTCAGGCAGAAATGCTGAGCTACAGCTACCATTGTCTCCAAGCTTTCAGCTCACACAGCCCACGAGCTTTCTGCCTAAATCCTCCTGTGATGCCTCCTTCCCTGCAGACATCTCAGGGCATGGCTCTGTAAGGCATTCATTTCAGAAGCTAGTGTGTATGAATTCATACATACATATATTTATATACACATAGAATAATGTGTCCTGGGATGTTTTCAGCAATCCCGGCACTGCCCTTGTACTCCTCTGAAAGGCCCAGACAGGCCACAAGGCTGGATGACTGCTCACCTTGACCCAAGGGCAAGGCTGGGTGGACAGCCTCTCAGCCTGAACACACTGCTCAGCTGATGCTCTGCATGGTGCCCACCACAGCCCCCCTTGTCTTCCTCTATCCTCCCACCCCTGACCATGAGAACAGCTCCAGTAGTGACACACCAGAGCTGAAGCATCTTCCTGGGGTGCAGATGGGGACTTATACACCTTGGACATCTGGGCACATATTCGGCATGCAGCTGGCACTTGGGCATCTTTAAGTGACAGCACTTGGGCTACCAATGGCCAGGCCATGGCCAGCCCACTGCCGGTGGAGTGCAGGGGGTGCTGGGGGAGAGGGGTGGGTGGCGTTTTCACTTCCCTTCAAGGCACTCTTTATATAGGTGGTTACATAAAGCTGTGCAATTCGGCTCCTGTTGGGAGGGAAACGCTCGTGTAGGAGTACTGGTGCACCAAAGCCGCCTCTAAAAGTCATCTGTGTGGCTTGGTTTTTTTCCCTGTCATTCACGACTAATCTCTAGAACAGTTGCAGCTGAACATTCAATAAAGCAGGGAATAACTTAGCAGTGAGCCATGGCATGCCTCTAAAGCCCGAGCTGGCAGCCGGGGGACGGCCCCTGAACAGTTTTCCAGCCGTGCCTGTGCCAAGGCTTCCTGGAGTCACCCCGTTAACACAGCTGGGGGGCCAGGGGCAGCAAGGGGTGACGGCGAGCTCAGGGGTCCCCGGCTCCGTCCCCAGAGGAGCAGCACATACCGGGGTGACAGAGGCGAGCGGGTGCTGCCCTCCCTCCATCCGCAGCGCTGACGGTTCCTTGGCCATGTGGAGAAGGGTGAGCCCACGCTTCTGGGCTTGCACGGGGGTGGGAAAGCACCGCTCCCCCCCCCCGACACGCACCCGCGTTACGCGGGGCGCCCCGTGCCTTCCGCTGCTGGCCACGGCGGGGAATGCAGACCCATAATGAAAACCGGGAGTGCGGAAGGGAGCTGGTGAGCCGCGCTGTGGAGCAACGCGTGCCGAGGAGCCCGTAACCGTGTCCAAGCCAGGTATTGATTACCCAGGTCATGAGCCGTGAGTGGAGTTTACAGCACGAGGTGAAGGAGGGGAGGGCTGGATGCTCTCGTGCCCGGCTCCCAAGGCCTCCAGTGTCTGCTGCAACAGGGGAGGCTCAGGCACTAGTGAGTAGGGACTTCCCCTCATCTCCATAGGATTGGGTCCACTTCATTGTTTAACATCAGTCTCGGCTGTTTAGCAGCTTCTCACATGCAGCAGGTACCTTGTTTTTCAGTATATAAAGGGGGTATATGAGAGAGACATATCACCAGGGCCTGTAGTGACAGGAGAAGGGGCAATGGCTTTAAACTAAGAGAGCAGGTTTAGACTGGACATAAGGAAGTCACTTTTTATGATGAGGGTGGTGAGGCACAGGTTGCCCAGAGAAGCTGTGACTGCCGCATCCCCGGCAGTGTTCAAGGCCAGGTTGAGAGGGCTTGGAACAACTTAATCCAGTGGAAGGCATCTCTGCCTGAGGCAGGAGTTGGAACTGGATGAGCTTTAAAGTCCCTTCCAACCCAAACCGTCCTGTGATGCTGCCCCATGCAGGTACCCATCCAGCACACTTGTTATCCATGCACAACCTCCCAGGCAACAGCTAATCCTTACCTGAGCTGGAGAATTTCCATAGCAGATGAAAGACACCCACATGTGCAGGGTGCCCACTTGACTCAGAGATCCCAGCAGCATCATCATCCATATGATGTTAGGGTGGTCTTTTCTCACAGATACCAACTTCCTTAGTTTAATGCACCCCACATCATGCCAAAATGAAGAAAAAAGAGGTGAAGGCAAATCAGCTCTCAGTGGTGGCTCCTTGTGAGCTGGCAGTGGGCAAATGGGCTGGTGGTGGGGTGTGCTGGTAAGCAGCACAGCTGAGTGGTCAGCAGTGGAGGTGTTGCAGCATGTGAGCTGTGGGGTGGGATGGGGTAAGGCTCAGTGCAGTGAATGTACCAGTGCTGCTGCCCTGGCTGTGGTTTGGGGGTCACCCTTCCTCTGCCCAGCTGGCCCTGCAGCACCAATGGGCTGTGCCATTTGCCCTGGAAGAGATGTGGAGCTGCAGGAGAGCATGGCTACAGCTTCAGGGCACATCCAGGTCCCCAGGACCATAAATCAGATCACCCGGGACACAGCCAGGAGCCATTTTCAGGGATCATTCTCACAGATTCAGTGACAAAAGGCAAAGCTGCTGCAGGAAGCTACAGTCTAGAAGTCTCCAAGCCTTAGGCAAAGGTGAGAGAAGAGCATGAAAACCAGGGTGCAGCAAAGAGGTTACCTTGCTGTTCATAGACAAGATGCTGAGAGGCTGAAAAATACAAGCTGCTGGGCTCTGCCATGGCTGGGCAAATAGCCCCCTTGTCTTTGCAGGTCCAGGGGGAAAGAGCCCCCAGTCTTGCTGTACACAGCGTACCCTGATGGAACAAAACGCTCCATTAATAGCAAATGGAGAGAAGAGGGGAAGCTGTAGTTTGTAATTGCTCCTAATGTATCAGAGCACTGCTTCTGCCAGAGAACTGCATCTTGTAACCTGCAGAGCGACAAGCTGCTATCGATCCTGCTTTCCACACGTCGGAATGACAGCAGCGGCTGGGAAGGATGTTGTGGATGTCATTGGATTCCTCCCAGGGGGTGTCAGGGGACACGGGGGCCGATCCTTCAGAGCACTGGTAAACATGAAGCACACAAGAGACAAAAAGTGAATGTACCGCAGCAGTTCCAGGGCAGGGGGCAGCTGGTGTGCTCCAAACCTCACATGTTCCCACAGGGAGAAAGACGGAGGGCTGGAATGGTTCCTGTTCTTGGGAACATCACTGTGGATTCTCCATCTCTGCAACTGCTGCTGGGACGTGTGAAACACACTCCACTGAGAAAGTAGGAAACGGTGTTCTACACAGATAGCTTTGATTTACTGGAGAGCATCCCCTGCCTGTGCTTTCAGGTGCCTGCATCAGATGGAGCAGGTAGGCTTGCAGGACAGATTCACAAGGGCACAGGGGTCCTTTCCACAGCAAGAGTGAGAAAGAGCTACTGAACTCAGTGCAGGCTCATGGGACACATCTCTGAGCCATCCTGTGAGACCTGCCAGCCATGGGACAGGATGTGGGGTCTGAACAAGCAGCAGGGGCCACTCACCTCTCCACCAGCAGATACATTACAGACTGGTATTCACATTGTAGAAGTTAGCCATGTGCTTCCAAGGACTGCATGTAGAAACAGCAGTCTTTTCATTCCCAACATTGCAGAGGAGCAGGGACACTGTGCCCTTAAACCAAGGTTTCATCTGCAATTTTGCATGAGAATGAAAATGTACATTAAGATATGCGAAACACAGCAGTGAAGAAAGTGGCCTGTTACAACCTTTTTAGTAGTTTCTAAAACTGGTGCTTAGTAAATCAGAATTGTGTTCAAAATCTGTTTGCACTTTTGAGGCATAATTCACCTAAACACAGGGGAATCGCTGGAAAGAGACCGAGAAAGTATACCAGAGCTGCCCACTTCAACATTTCCAGCAAGCAGAAGGCACTCTTGCTTTCCCCAGTGAATTTGTCTTTTTCCTGCTGTTTGTTCCTCCCTTCTTCTTACCTTCCTGGCCGTGGGATCACTGACAGTCAGAGGGAGTTAACAGTTGTTTGTGTCTCTGTCTTATTTTCCTTTTGGCATGTGGGAAGACACTATAAAACAATGCCCCAGAACCCCAAATCAAACTCATTCCTCCCTGCCTGCATCCCTGGTGGGAAGGACACAGATCCACACAGAGCTGATGGGGAGAAGAGCTCCTGGAGAACCACCCTGAGATCACAGCAGGGCTGCACATTGGCCAGGTACACGCTGCCTGACCAGTGCAGGTTTGGAGCCAGCCCCGGCGCCTTGGTACCGCAGCATCGTGGGGTGGTGGACAGCAGTTCACCAGGACCCACACAGTGGGCAGCACAGGCTGTGCTGCTGCCAGAGGACACACAGGCTCCTCTGCTCCCACTTCCCCAGCAGTTTTCATTGGGGGGTATGGGAGTCTCATCAACATTCATACGTGGTGGCCCAGCAAGGTTCCAGGTACCTTACTTCAGACTGCGGGATCCCCAGATGAAGTGTTCAGGCCCTGTCCTTGCTAGAGGGGATTGCTGCCTTGCCTTTTGGCACATTCCCATCACAAGGCTACTGGGGCTGGGGCTGCATTCCCACCCAGGGCAGAGCCCCCAGTTCTGCAGGGAAGGCCTGCAGGCAGCATCATCTCCATGCAAGATTCTAGACCGGATGTTAGGAACAATTTCTTCACCAAAGGGTGGTCAGGTATTGGAACAGGCTGCTCATGGAAGTGGTTGAATCACCATCCCTGGAAGTGTTTAAACACCATGTAGATGAGGCCCTCAGTGGTTTAGTGGTGGCCTTGGCATTCCTGGGGTAAAGGTTGGACTTGATGATCTTAAAGGTCATTTCCAACCAAGCTGATTCTATGATAATCAGACAGCCCAGCACTGACCAACACTGATTACTGTTAACTGCCTGGCTTTTGCAGCTTGACTTAGCAGAAACATCTGAATGCCTTGATAGGGGGTAGAGATTAAACTGGCATAATTGAAACACAAAGCCCAGAGGCTCTGTGGAACAGACGAGCAAGCAGAAGGCAGGCGGGGATGTCAGATCTGGCTCTGCAATCACCAGCATTGTGCTCCACCGTGCGCTCTGCGGTCTGTGAGCGCAGGGGCAGCGGATCGGCTGCCCCGAACCCCGCTACCGCTTCCCCTGCCAGGGCTACGGGGGCCAGGCCCAGAGCGGGGCTTTGCCCGGCCGCAGCGGAGGAACCCGATCGCCGCCGACACCGGGAGCTCTGCGGGCTCCTGCCGCCACCTGCCGGCCCCGCCACCGGCATGTCCATCAGCCCAGCTCCTGACGGCGGCTGCGGAGCCTGAAGGGACGAAACAGCCCGGCTCTTCACACACAGAGCTGTAACGGTAGCAAAGGAAGCTGAAAAGGGAAGAAAACACGCAGCCAGCCTTGTCTGCAATCGCAGCGTGACTGAATGGTCCCCTCTGCTTGTGCAGCAAAGCCCAGGAGGCTGTGTGAACAGGTTAAACCAGACCTCTTACACATCACCGTAATGGGGCAAACTCAGTGCTTGAGTAACTTGGGTTTCCACCAACGCATTCGAGTACTCTACAATGGGACACGGTGCTGTGCACCAGGATCTAGGGGTAAAACCAAGCCACTTTCTAATGGGCCAGAGCAAAGTCCATTTAAGCTGATCCAACCAAAATGGAAAGCCCCCTGAAGAGATCAACACTGCATGAAACAACATTCCACTGGAACCCGAGCATCTTCCTACCCAAGAATTTTTTTTTTTTTTCCAAAGGGAAAACAAGGCATAGGATAATTTTTGCATTAGAAGGAAACTGTGTGATAGGCACGATGCTCAGAGACTAGGCACGTGGTTCTGAAGCAAAGATCCTGTTACCCATTCCGAGATGCCAGCTCATAGCCACACACGCTTGACATGAATTCAATTCAGCTCAGGCAAAACCAAACTGTGAGACTGTGACTGTGGCTCTGATCCCCAAGTTTTTACCAGCTGCAGGCTGACATCAACAGCAAGATAGAGCATAAACCTTTCTTCTTCTCTGCTACCCCTTAATCATGCACTAAGTGGTGCTCCCATCCTTACATATTGCCACTGCTAAAAAAAAATATAGCTGGAACCACAGCAGCCACAAACCACCTGATCATTTTAACTGAGATACAGAAGCTTTTAGTAAAAGGACTTGGCTTTCCTCAAGAACACATGTCATGTTTGTATTCTCCCATTTCATTCATAAATTAAGGCCTGTTGGGTTAATTTATCTTGTCTAGTGCAGGCAAGAATCAAATCCCAGCAGACAATGTTCTGATCTCGAAACCAGGAAAGACTCACTCTGGAGCACCCAGAGCCCTACGGCACCATCATCCTGATGTTTGAAAAATTCAGTTCTCATGCAGGGGGACAAGATGTTGTAATTCTCTGTGCTGGTACAAAGAAGTTTGAGACCATGTAGAGAGCGCAGCTGAGCATTCCTAGATAAGTATCACTGTATCAACAAGTGCTTCAAGGAAGTGTAGTGCTGCTCAGGATCTGGCACACTGGTACAGGACAGCAAAAAGTTCACAATCACTGATTAACCCACACTAGGTAAAATAGTTCTGTTAGAAGCATGAAGAATGGGAAATGACTGAGCATAAAGACGGCACAATTGTGTTCCGGGCTTTGAAAAAGATTCAAGAGAAGGGAAATGATGATAAATACTGAAAATACCCCAACAAAGACAAGGGAAAACATTTAACGGTAGAAGAGAGGCATGAAAACAGGTATGATGCTTAAAATAGGAATACCTTTTTCCTTTAGAAAGGTAAGAGAAGTAATTATAAAGTAAGAGAATCCTTCATTAGTGATTTGATTCTGAAATAGTGTGAATGACTCGAGAGAACAAAGTAGTGCAATAAATGACAACAAGTGAAAAAAGGGTTTTTATTTCTCAGTGTTTCTCCACTGTCAATACTGTCCTTTTGCTGCAACATGATGCAAAAAACTCTCTGCTTTTTCCATTTTAAACAGCTACACTATTTACAGGCCATTTCCAGTAACACGCAGACACATACACGCTCACAGACACGCAGGTATGTATATCCCTATCCCTGGCAAGGTATCTGTTTGCTGGCAGAGGTGATACATCTTTCCATTGTCCATTAAAAACCAAACCCATCCTCTCATACGTACCCCTCTCCCTTTCCTAACCAGCAGCTCAATGTCAGGCTCCTGGGGACATCTGTGTAAGACACTCAGAAGCCCAGCTACCTTATTGCCATCTCTCAGAATTGTGGCCTAGGTGTACTGGGATTATCTATTCAAACTGTACATAGCAGAAGTCATAAAAATTGCTCATATTCAGATATTTGTGACCAAGTGATGCATTTATACTCCCAAAACATCTTTTGGGGCAGCCATCTTAATCACCTGTTTTGAAATACGTGTATCATGCTGGGGTAAAACAAGCCACATGCTTTAATTTCCACCAAGGTGTTATGTACCCACTTTTTACTAAGGCACCAGTAATTTTGCCAGTAGAATTTCTGAACAAGTCCAGTGCCACTGAATGTACTGCAAGAGATTATCAAATAGCAAGCCAGACAAGAAAAGAATAGATGCCTATATAATAGGTATAAAAATCCTTAATAAAACTAAGTACATAAAACCTGTGGTGGTATAACCCCAAATCCAACGAGTTGAATAACATTTGAGTAACGTTGTTAATGGTAAGAAATGCAATCGATCCTGCTCCAATCCGTGAATGGAGAGTTCTGCAACTGAAGATCCTTAAAGCAGTGTCTTTGTATCTACACTCCTAGGTCTGTGTTGGTGGGTGCATTATCAGAGAAACAATTTGATGTTGAATCTGACTGTAAGGCATTTCTTGTCCCTGCTTACCCAAGTCCAGACAAAGCTTTATGGCCACTTGCCAAATAGCCATGGGCAGGGATCTGTGCCACAAGTCTTTATCTGTCACTTCACCCAGCATCTAGGCTTCTCAAAGAGTTCTTAGGTTCTGAAGACAGTTGTGAATATGGGGGTAAGGAATGCCTGGTGATGAACTACATAGCTGACCTGAAAATTGAGATTACCATGCAAACATGCCAAATGTCCCAAAGTGGCTATAGGACCATTCAACATACTTACTCCTACCCTACTCTCCCCCAACTCCATAATCAGTTTGCAAATGCTGCATCATGAAAGCACACCCCTGAATTCATCACAAGTATAATGGTGCAAGTGGCACAGAAATCCAGGTGTCATCAGTGGTGTCACAAACATTTTAGGTTTTGTTTTAATCAGAACATTTTGAGATATTTCACAGGGAGGTGACACAGGAAAAGGATTTTAAAAAATTAAGCAGCAGCCATTTTTGCTAAAGAACATAATCTGATTAGTGGGGGATTTCCCACATTTTTCTGTAATTTAGTATTTGTTTTAGGGAGCAGGTATGTACACACAGATACCACCGTTAAAGAACTCAGAGATGGAAACTACCTGGAAGCTAAAGCAATGGGGCTTAACTAGAATGTTCTTATGGCAAAAGAATATCGCACAATGCAAGTGGACAGATAAAGCACTCATCCAGAATGGGTTTTCATGAAAGCTTAGAAAGATCTAAAAAAAAAAAAGCCAACCAGAAAAATCTGCTCCGAGCTTAATCTGATTAACAGGACTGATCTGAAAATACCCATCTTTTCCATACTCACAAAAGGAGAAAAATATCATGCATTAAGACAAAGAAAATGAGATGAAATCATCCCTATCTAGAAAAGGTTTCCACAGACAGATCTATCCTGTGGGGAGTCAAAAGAAAACAAACATGGTTTGTTACTTGCACATAGAAACCAATGACACAAGCTTTGCACAAACCAGCATATAATGGTGATTGTTGAACTTTAAGAGTTCAGAATTAAAGAAAACTTTAATAAGATTTCCAAAGCCTTATGGAAAAGTGAAATTCCAACTAGGTGGCTTCTGTTGAGCAGTTCTGGAATTAGTACGAGCACTATGCAAAGACTTCATAGCAGGTGCTTTCCAAGTATCTGAAAGAAGGTATTAAGCTGTTAACTGGCCACATTGGAATCCACCTCCTGAAGGCAACACACCAAAAGCCTTAAAATTGGGAAAAAAAAATAAAATTAGAAAGATCCATTAATTCTTAAAAAAAAAAAAAAAAAAAGGCCCACCTTTTCCCCTCAAACAGCCATTTGCTGATCTAATTACAGGCAGTTAAACATTCTCTACAAATTTTATGCTAATGAGCCATTAATTCTTATCTATTACCAGCAGTAGACATTGTCATTATCTTGTCCTGAAGACTGAAAGATTGTTCAAAGCCAGGGTTAACATACAGTTAACAACTGCTTCAGTCAAGTTTGTTTTTTTATAAGTAAAAAAATCCAAACAAATAAAAAGCTCCCATAACCCCCCCAAAATCCACAAACAAACAAAAACCATCAGTGCATTTTGACTTTCAGTCATTTGCTTACCTCAAGGCTTCAGTACAAGAAAGAAACCCTGCCTTGCACAACTAATACCAATTGGGGCCTATTCTCAAACTCCTCTTTCTAAAATGAAGCAGTATTCCTAGTGGTACAGAAAACCCCATAATTATCTGAAGGGAAAGACACAGAATAAAACCTCACCTAAAACCTTCTATTCAAAGTGTATACATTTTCTTAATTCCTGACAGCAACATTACCAGACTGCTGAAGGTTTACCTACTGTACTAAGTTTTGAGGTATGCAGGAGATTAGTTTAGCTACACTATAATATGCAGATATGATAAATTATGTGGAACAGCAGAATCATCTCAATGGTGGCAGATTCAGAACTGTGCATTTACACCAAGATTGAATGGGACTGCATATGCATTATACAAATAGTAACAGGCAACTGTGAGATGCACAGTAGTTTGAGTACATGTTTGCACAGTATATGATGTAAGCAAAGTCCCAGTACAATTCACTGGGAACATTATCCAGAATTGACAAGCTACCAGGCACACAGACTTACCCTTTCATGGCTAGATGGCATACAGTGACTTCAGTCAGAATACTTATGCTTCTTAGGTAGCTGTTTCTTTCTTTGTTGTTTTTTTTTTTTTTCCTCAGCCCACAAAATTTCACACTGACATCAGGTACATAACAGACAATGTTCTTCTTATGTCAGAGAAATAATTGCAATAACCTCTGTGCTGAATCAGAAGTCTCTTCTGGTTATGTTACATATAAAGTAGTGGAGGTGACTGGGAAGAAGATGGCTGCTCCCAAAAGCTAGGACTGTGCGCAGTTTCCCCACAGAGTCCTAAGTAATTACAGGTCAGAAACAGGAAACAATCACAACAGGTAGATTTTTTCCTTGTGGATTACGAAAAGTGAGTCATAGGAACTGCAAGTCAAGAACAAACCAGTTTCCCTCTCACACTCCCATGATAGTTCTGAGTTACTTGTTTCCCTGAATACACACTTTTAAAAAAATACAATAAAACCTAGGATATGTAACACATGAGTAATTCAACTTCACAGTTATAAATACTCAAATTACACTTACATAGAATATATCATCACAGAAAATAAAATTCAAGTCATAGAAAAGAATGAAGACTAAAGGGAAAGAAAAGGCAAGGTGGTAAAAGTGATACAAGTTTAGGGCTGTGCCTTCTATGAAAGCTCTTCAAAAGTTAAAGTAATTTTTTTTTTTGTTGGGGATTTTGTTGCTATTTTTCGTTTCTAAATTGGATAGAATAAAAAACCCTCAACCACCCATGAAGTAATCACAGACCTGTACCTCCCCCTACAAAACTGAAACAACTGTCTCTGCCAGAGAAGAGCCAACAAAACAACGTACTCAGCTCTGGTGTAAAGAAGCAACGTAGCCAGGGTCAGTGAGGAGGGAATGAATCAAAGGTAGTATTTTAAGATTCACTTTAAAGCTAGATGTGTTGTACAGATTTGAGGTACCACTGCCACCACAATAGTCTGATGTAGTACAGGGATACTCAGGTGCTTTTCTATATATGTTATTTTACCATTTATTGTGAAAAGGATGCAGCAAATGCACTTGTACGAAATACAGAACATAGAACCAAACCCATGGCACAGCCCTTACCATCAACATGTATATGGAGAGGGAGGGGATTAATCCCAAAGGCAATTTAAATAACGGTATTTTATATACTTATATTTATATATATAAATAAATGTTCTCAGCAATCTCAGGGTTGTTTTTAGTGCATTGCTGTAAAAAAATTAGTGCAGTTCTCATTAATGTTTAGCTCATAAGGAATAAGAATCTATACATCTGTTCAGTCTCTTCTTGCCACACCTGAAACCTTTACACTGTTTCCCCAAACTGAAGGTTTGTTGTCAATTTCTTTAAAATAAGGTGGATGAACTCCACACACTCTTGTGACAAGACATGGCAATTTTTGGCAAAACAATTAGAAAAATATGAGGTGCTCTGATCTTAGAACTGAAAAGTTTGTTGATTTAAAGCATTACGCAATGCATAAACAAAATTTATAAACAAAAAGATATGTCTCAACAAATCTATCCTTCATGCAAATGTTTCTTCAGCAGCTAACAACTTGAAAAAATTTCTTACACTTGTTTATTTGGGGAAAGGAACTTAAACAAATCTGTGTTTCAAGTCCTTTCCTACGACTGGACTGAAGTTTCATGTCCTGGGAGCTGCTTCTTCTGGACTCTTCCCTCTTCTGAACTGTTGGAGAAGAGGAAGTTTCAGTCTCAAAGAGATTTACACTTCAGCCCCAAGTTCAAGGACTCCAGTTTCAACAACAGCAACATATTTATCTTCAATTTGAACCAGCAGTATGGTTTTATCTATATGGGACCGACTACTTGGATCTCTGCTGCAAGGCACCCAGCGGTGAATCACCTGGGGGGAAATAAAAAAGAAGTGTAATAAAATGTAAAGTTCCATGGGGAAAACTGCTATATAAAAGTCGTGGTTGATAATTCAAGACCCTTACAGGGCAAAAAGAACAATAATGTAAGTGCTATACTGACTTAGTTGCTCACTTTTCAGGGGCAGCATACCCGCAGGTAAAGCTTACTCACTTAAGCCTCGCTGGAGAGCTGCAGCTTACCTGAGAAAAGCCAGCCTTTGATTTAAATATCATCAGTTGACCCAAATCAGAGCCAAATAGTTCATGCAAAGTGAGTAAAAACTGTTAAAAGTGTACATGTACTGATACTGGATATTTTATATCCCAAAGCTGTAGTAGTTTTAAAATACCTCAGTATTGTATGGCAATAGCACAGAACTGTAGCTTATCAAGAGTTGGGTATACAGTACTTTCTCCTCTAAGTCAAATCCCTTGCCCTAATTTTGTTCACTCTGAATTCAAGTTTGATCTTTTGAATTAAATTGTTCAAAGATAATTTAAAATGAAAAAACACTGCAGAGAGGAAAGGTTTCAGAAACAGTGCTACAAACTACTGTCCCATACTCTCTTGGTTATACAAAATTCATGTTCTTTGATCTGCTGCTACCAAGGATTTTGCCTGATACTGACCATCAGAAACTCTCTTTTTCCATACAGGCCCTTGTATGTGTCTGCTCAGCTGCCTCCACAAAAATACACCTTAAATTTTTGGGTATCCCAAAGGAACCACAAGGAGGATCCAGTAACATGGTTTTAAGTATTGCCAGCTCCACAGAAATAGAATAATCTCATATTTGCTAAATTCAAGACAAGGTAAGGTAAAAAAGTAAGTAAAATGTAATCCAGGACACAGTTCCAAAGATTCAGGTGAGGAGGAAAGGACAGAACCCCATAGTTAACCATCTTCCAAGACCAAATTCAAAAGACCCCCTTAAATCTTCACTATATCCAACTGACAGCTGCCAGTTTCTCTAATGCCGAGTGAAAGAGATTCAGCTTTCTCCACTGCATGAGAATCATACTGTATTCACAGGAAGAGCACTTCACCTAGGGAAGCAGGGCATCTTCACTTCCCCTTTGTCTGATGCAACAGTATAATATATAAGCAGTACGTTCAAGTCTGACTCCAAAGAAAACTTTTTATGCTGCTGTATGGAATGAGGTCAGGAATATTCTATCCCCAAATATATACAGCATTTCCCAATAAAGTCCAAGTACTACATCCTTGTTTGGTTTCAAGCTGGTGCCTTTGTGATAGCTAAGGGCAGACTCTAAAAGCATCAGTATTATGACTCCTTAAAAACTGCTTATGCAAGAATTGTATGTAGATTATAACTCACTGCAAACACCCACTCACACTTGGTTTTACCATCTGTCCGGTTATGGCTGGCATTTATTTGATGCCCTATGAGTGGTAACATGCAAAATAATGTCACTAGAGAGCAAAGAGGTGTTAAGAATCTCTTGGGGGGGAAAGGGTCTCTTCTGCATGCTACTGCAGGTATCACAGAAAGATAATGCAGAGTATACTTTAATCTAAAAGTCCTGGAAAAAGTAGATACAACAGAAAGAGGACCACTAAATTTCATTTCATTGAAGAAACCCTATAATGCTTTTGTGTATTATATGTACTGCATACTTAGCAAAATAAAATGCAAAATTAGGAAAAATGCTTTTTCTATGTAGTAGGAAAGTTTTAAAGAGCTGGACTTCATATCAAGAGTACTGATGTAAGGCTTTGGCTGGTAAATTGCTTGATGAGCAGCACTGTAGCAGGTAAGTATCGTTTCTGCCTGTTTGCAGAAAGGACTGCAGCTGCAGGATCAGAAAGGGAAGACTGTCCTGAGAGCTTATGATACTAGTATGTTTAACCACAGGCAGCTGAAGCAGGCAGTGGAAACTATGTCAAGTTAAATCCTGTCCCTCTGTAATCACACATAGGATAATCTGGTGCTTTCCCCCTTTCACCTTAGGTCAAAAATGAGCTTCTAAAAGAAACCCACCAGTATCCAGCACCAAAAATAGATGAGAAGCATTAGAACAGCAGCTTACTCTGCCCTTCAAATCCTTGTTTTAATCTCTCTAACATCAATCACTACATGTCTGCATGCTGCAACTGAAAAATACACAAACTTGTGAAGCAAAAAAAAAATAGTCCAATGATACCAGGTAACAAGACGTATTTTGAAACAACCCTTCACATTCACCATCTTGACAGCATGCTTGATCTGCAATAGCTAACAAGGAAAATCCAAAACTGTAACATCTAAACTGAACACTGTTTACAACAGCATTCTGCTCCCAGAACACTGACATAAGGCTTTGGCTTGTAAACTGCTAGATGAGCAGCTTCACAACAAGCAAGAATACAGCTGTAGGATCAGAAAAGAAAGACATATAAGGTAACCCCACTATTTTGAGAGTGGATGGTCAACTATGGCACAGTTATTTGTGAAAGGGATTTATTTCCAGGGCCCTTCCTTCACATATGTAACAAGGGAGATTTTGGCATACACTGTGTTATCAGCATATTCCCATTTCTTATCTGAAGCTTGCACATACATCCACAGTGATGCGATCTTTCGGGCAACAAAATCCAGCCCCTGAATTAAATTTATAAATGATGTCTCCAATTGAGGTAACCACTCAATCAAAGCAAATTCTTATAAACTGTCAGAACTAATATACTCCAAATAAAAAAACAGTTTTATTGATGAACCAGTGCAGACACAATGTCAGTGACTCTTCCCTTTTACTATTTATCACTGGAAGAATACTGACTACAGCATTTTTATCGACCCAAAGATCTAAAAAACCCCATATGCTTCAGCAAAAACCAGAAAGGCTCAAAGATAGAGCTGGGGTTTTATTCCTAAAAAGAGCTTAAATCAAGAGAAAAGTTTTCTAACTAATGCAATGACTTTTTATAAAACACAGGTATAACCCTAGGAAAAAGAGAGACAGAGGTTCAAGTCACAGGTGCTTGCAAGTTTTTAGCCACAGCAGATTTCTTTTTTAAGGCAAAGTGAACATTTAGCATGTACCTATAATTTAGAGGCACCTAAAGACAATCTTGACTATCTTTTATCAGAATAATTTTAAAAGAAATACTGTTAAGCATTCAGTTAAAGACTCGTTGGTAAGCTGACTTTCTGTATTCGCTCAAGGATAGACAGTTTAAGGAAAGGAAAATGAAGGTTGGATGAATGAGTGCAATGCCTGAGAGTTCATGACAAGAGCTGGAAGAAGGCAAGGAAGCAGAGGCAGTTGACAATGCTTGAATCATCACCCTGTGTCTTTTGGATACAGTTGCAGTAATATCCTTCTGCTTCAAACTAGGATTCTGGACCTGCTCTTAAAGCAGCAGTGTCTTGGAGGACAGCTGCTGATCCAACTTCCTACTACATTTATCTTTGGTCTTAACATCTAGGCAGACTGCCATAGCATCAAGACACTGCCATTCTTAAAATCAGCTTGTCAGCTTCGGAGTAAAACTTACATGGCCTTCCATGCCTTCCTGAGGACTCCAGTCTTTCCAGCTGTTTCTTCCAGCTTTTAGCCGTATCACCTCATCTGGCCACTGCAGCTCTTTCCTTTTTGACACGTTGATCCCTTCCAGTACTTGACTGGGATCCATTAACTATAAGTAGGAATTGAGTTTTGACTGTTAGTTCAGCCAAAATTTAAGAGAAACAGATAAACTGTAGCTTTTGCATACTTCTAGAGAACTGACCTTAACCCACAGAAATTGATTTCTGACCAATTTCAATGGTGGAAACTCAAGCTCCAGGCTAGGAAAAAGCCTGAGCAGCAATGCATTTGGGAATCAGGCTGTGGTTTCACACACAGAGCTGACAATATATCAGGTCACTGCTGCCTCAAGCAGCAGCTCTGATTTCCCTTCCCACCCCTTCTTTCAGTTACAGGGGCTCATGGCAGGGTCTAAGAAGATAGTACAACATAAGCGTAGGCAGCACATGGTCCAGTAGCAGGGAAGAGTTAAGTGATGAACGAACTGTTAAAAGTGCCTCATCACTTCTTTCAGGACACATTAAGAAACACCATATTGGAGAATTTGCTGTTGGGCTGAAGATTTATTTATCTATCATCATTGTTAGTTGAGACCCACCCTGTGTTTTGAAGTAAACTGGCCTTTCCACAGGGGCAGCAGGAGAAAACTCCTGAAAACTTCTTCCTATTTAAGGACAGAGAGAATCACAGTGTCCACTATCCAAGGGCACATGACAACTTTGCCTGTATCCTCCTCCCATAGAGGAATTAGGCAGTTCGATAAAAGGGCTCCTGCCTGCAAACAAAAGCAACTAAGTACAGACCTGCAAAATTAATTCATTAACTTCACCCACTATGATGTAGTTTAATAAGGATTACTCAACAATGATGTGATACTAGCAATGAAATCACGTTTGCTATAATTTACCCTGTTAAATGTACTTCTTAATGTTTCTCACTAATATACTGACAAAGCCATGCAGTGGGCCTAATAAAAAGCTGCAAGAGCAAGAATACAAATTTCTGGATTTTCACAAAATGAGTAAGTCTGCCACGATTAACTTAGTCAATGGTGTATTGCTTGCTGCTCAGTAAACCCAGACTCGGGGCAATAACCAAAGAATAAATACATATGAAAATGAATAAATATGTATGAAAGTGAAAATTTTTACACTTTTGTGGAAAATCTAATTGGTTTGAATTGAAAAAGCTACCTGCTTTCTACTTTGCAAATGAAGCTGTTCAGTTTTACATGTTGTAATGAATGCAAAATAAGTATTAAGTGGAACTGAACTCAGTTGACATTCTCAAAGCTGTACTATAGCAAAACATACAAGTAAACATGGTCATCTAAGCATGCAAGAAGGTTGGTTGTCCACGTATTCTTTTTCTCACATTAGTTCTCCAAAAGTAACTGCACAATAGTTGGATACTGAGACATTCCAGGCTGCGTGTGTATTTAGAAAGTAGTGATTTCAACAACATCCAAGGTAACACTAACAAAAGCACGTGGAAGCATAGGTTAACTTGTTCTTCTTGACTATTCACCTGGATTCTGTAAATAACGTCATCCTTTTTGGCTTGCATTTGATTTGCAGGGCTTGCATTGCCACCTGACTGAGTTTCAGTTGCATTATTCCCTCCTTCTGTCCCTAGAAAGCCCACAAGAGCATGCTGTTTACAAGCTGGGATGCTTTGGCTGGAGCTGCTAGAAGAAGGCAGTCCATGCTGCACGCTGACCCCAGTCTGGCCAGTAGGTTCCATTTGGTTCACCATAGACAAGCGGGACTGGATGGATGATGGAAGGTTACGAAGGGATATCTGACTGGTGGAAGAGCGCCGACAAGGCAGAAAGCCCGTTGTGGATGTGCGAAGAGATGAATGACGACTGCCGTAGCAATAAGATGAATGGCTAGCTACTGAGGCACGGGCAGGGGAATGTCTGACAAGGCTCGACTGCACAGAGTGAGAGCTGTGACTGGTGCCTAAAAGTAAAAGATACAGAATCAGGAGAGTTTGATAAAGCCTCCCACACACATTAGATTGCTGACAAATGTCTTAGCTCTTATAGACAAAACTTCTGGGTCTAATCAAAAACATCTGAAACAGCTGTAATGCAGAATATCTCTGTTGCATTTCACACAGCAGAGCATTTGAATACATTCCACTCATTTTGGAATTTCATATTCTGTTCAATTCCCAATCCCTGTAAGACAAGCAGCCTGAAAAATGCTTCAGTCTTGCTCTTCCTGCACTAACTGTTTGTTTCTTAATATTACATTTCAGTTTCCTATACTTAAGGCATTAAGGCAAGTAAATATCTATGTTTCAAAACACTGTAAACATTTCTTAGCATGCTTGACTAGATGTTCAAATATAGTCAGAACATTTGTTAGAGCAAAAGCTGTGTTTAAACATTCAGGAATGTTTACTACATTTGAAAAATCGGAGATGTTTATGAGAATTGGTGCTATTGTTTTTCCAGTACCAAGGGCTTGTGGATACCTTTACACAGCTGACAGACTATTTGTGTAAAAAAAGTTCATTCAACTAGATACACTTTCAGAGCAAAGGAAGCCTTTTCTCAGCTTTACTGTTTATCACCTCCCTAGCTACAGATCACTACAAACTCTTGGATCGGATTCAGCTCAAATACTATGGAAACAGAAAATCCGTTCTACTGTATAAGTAAGAACTATAACAACACTCAATACAAAGTTTAGCATTTACAGACAGTAAGACAGAAGAAAAAAAAAAAAAAACCACAAACAAATCCAGTCTGTAAAAACATGTTATAAAACTCAATCTATTTTGCCAGCACAACTACACCTCTACTGCTCCAATCTGTTTGGGAACCTTGCATCGCAGAAAGCAGTACTGTAGTTTGAGATGAATCCAAAAGGGATTACACTAAATAAAATCACTTTTGCTTGCTTTATCTTGTAACTTAGGCCTGATCCAAAGACCTGAAAGGCCAGTTCTGCCTATAACACTGTACTTGTACAAAATCATCAAAATAAAACAAAGCAACTTTACCCAAAGTGGAGGGATGAGTTGGTGGATGAGCTGCAGGGAGAGTTGTTGGATGAGCTGCAACAGGAGGGTGCTGTACTGCTCCAGGTCCCTGCCCTGTAGTTGCATTCCCTCCTCCTTGTGACATGCTGCTCTGAGACTCATTGATAGTTGCATTGTTACTTGTGCAAGAAGCTCCACCTCCTGCATCTGAATCCTCAATATTTCCACCACTATTGCATCCAGCTCCACAGCCTTTCCTTAGTCTGAAAACATAATGCAATTGACACATTAAGTCAGGCCTCTGAACAATCACAATTCTAAGAAATGCCTTACGATGACAGGCAAAAGTCTTTAACTCAGCACAATCCACAGCATTCCCCAAAATCACATAAAACTTGACCTTATTGTCTCAGAACACGCTTTACAAATATAAATGCTGCTTTCTAACAGCTTGTAATTTTCTCCATGACAACTACTCAAGTAACAGTAATTTATGGTAAGCCAAATGCTCATATAGAGCAGTTTCTAAAAAAATCAAGCCACTTCTGAAATATAATAAAGAGAGAAAATTCTGAATATAAAATGCTGGTAGAACACCTTGATTATTTTGTTAATAGTTTAGTAAAATGTATGTCTCTTAACACGTCAGCTGTGTATTAGACTGCAGAAGGTTTGTTTATTCAGATGACCTGAAATGTTAGGGTTTTTTTTTGGGTTTTTTTGTGCTTTCTGTTCAGTTTCTTGTTTATTTTTTCTTTTCTTTTGAAAGTATTTGGTTTCTTGTTACCTCAAGTAACATACAGTTGTTTTGAAGCACATATTGCCATTATTTGAATCACAAATTTTCATGTGAATTCTGAACATTCAGACAGCAAGTCAGTCAATATTTTCTAGTGTATACAATCATACAGGCTTTTCACTGCATCATCTGCATTAATGAACTTCAGATGAACACAAAAATATACAGCACATTCCTCCTTTTTTCAATTCATACTTCTTAGTATTTTCTTACTGTTGCACTCAAACTGAGCACTCCTTTGACTGTATTTGCCTGAGATCCAGAATCCCAACGCATATACAGCTTGGCTCCATACACTGTCATACTTTCACCTGGTATTCTATCCATGTGTCAGACAAGCAGATGGCAAAAGAAGACAAACACCACAGACAGTAGTAAGTGTGGTATATTCTGGGGTGAAGCAGCACCTTCTGTTTGATGTGCTATACATCTCCAACTGTAAATATGACCATAAGAACAGTTACAAGACTGCCAAGAACCAGCACACATTTCTGCATGCCACATAGAGCTGCACTGTTGCTTTTGGAGCCACAGTCATAAGCGGCCAGAAGTGCAGCTAAAGTTCTCATGGCCTATTAGATACAGCACAGCAAGACTTTGTACTGGGTTATGGGGGGGCATGTAGAGGGAAGATTATATTATCACTCCAGTTACTTGTTCTGGCTCTGACATACTGGGTATTTATAAGCACTTATGAAATTCTAAGCAGCTAACGCTTGTGTTACTAAGGATGAGTATAGCCTAACATCATTAATACTGCATTTGCATGTTAAATATTTGCAGACAGTAACTCTTCCAAATAGTCCTGATACTGTAAAAATGGGATTATAGGCTGCAAAAGTGATGGTACTGAAAAAAAATACAGAGGTTATATTGTCTCTCATAATTGGACCACACATTAGAACTGGAGCTGTAGCTCTTGCATCTGTATTTTCTGTTTGGTATTTTTTCTAAGCTCTCATTTAAATAATTTGTGGTGCATTACTTCCATGCCTTGAAGTTAATCCTGAACCAAAGCAGCTGCCATATGCTACAGATGTGCTCAAAATAAAAATCAAGGCTTATTTATTTTTATGTGACTGAATATTATAAAATTAAACTAATGGCAGCAGTTATTGAGACTAGTTAATGGAATATGACAGCATGAACACACAGTAAATGAGAAATTTCCTCAGCTCACCTGTGCCATGTAGACACTATGAAGTTTCTGATGTTTCCTAAGCTGATAGCTCCCCCAAGAATCTCCTTCAGCTGTTCATGACTATCTGAATAGGAAGTAGTCAAAGGTGAGACATAGATTGGGTATCCAATCGGCTGGTCACAGGAGGAGTTGATCATATTTCTCAGAGCTTGTTTTGCATTTTGGATACTTCCTCTTTCTGGATTGCGATTACGCAGGAAGACAAGTTCCTGCTGTTGTCCTGCCCACAGGCCACGCACACACTCCTTATTCACCTGCAAAAGCCAAGTAGAAAGGCTGTGTCAGAAAGGGAAACAATAAGTGTGTGATGACTGCTTTGCTATACCTATGTCTTCATGACTTTATGGAATATTGCAGTGCAGAAGTGCAAGCACTTATATTCATTCTGCATAAAGCTGAACGTTTGGACAGGCTGCAACAGCAAGAATAAAGCAAATCTACAAATGAGATAAGAAATAGGTATTTTAAGTCAGAAACTGATTTTCTGATTAAATACTTTCACTATGTGAGAAAAAGCAACCCTAGCAATGACAGGTTGGTAGTAAAAAAGCAGCGGTTTGAACTGAAGTTGCAGTTTCGTAGTCACTAAAATACACAACATACCATCATAGAATCATAGAATAGTTAGGGTTGGAAAGGACCTTAAGATCATCTAGTTCAAACCCTTCTGCTCTGGGCAGGCACACCTCCCACCAAACCATGTCACCCAAGGTTATGTGTAACCCAGCCTTGAGCACTACCAGAGATGGAACATTCACAACTTTCCTGGGCAACCTATTCCAGTGCCTCACTGGAATGCCTCCTCAGATCCAATCTAAATTTCCCCTGTTTAAGTTTGAACCCGTTACCCCTTGTCCTATCACTACAGTCCCTCATG
>JASSUY010029426.1:0-19608 GCA_032466535.1 Forpus xanthops
TTGTGCCTAAGAGCTCATCTCAGCCTCCCCTCCGGCAGTTAAAGCCATTCCCCTTGGCCTGTCCCTTATCCAAAGTCCCTCTCCAGCTTTCTTATTGGCCTCTTTAGGTATTAAAATGCAGCTAAATATCTCCTACTTTTGTCTTTTATTAAGGGAAGCATCCAATGTTTTCTTTGCAGCAAGAGCTTAGCGTGTGTTTATGCCCCGATCATAAGCAAGTCTCAAGTTAATACACTAAGGCTTAGCATTAGAGATGTTGAACTAAAAGCTTTAATGAGTGCAGGCAGCTAAGCTGAGGCTTTACCCAAAACTAACCCAAACACAGATCCTCTCCCTGCAGGCATCAGCATCCCCACCATAGCTCAGCTCACTGGTCCATCTCCATGCAGGACGGACCCACACACCTCGCTTGTACCTATCTCTTCCTTCCCAAATGCAACTGGGGGTTGTTATAGGAACGTGGCTGGCTAGGCCAGCTCAGCAAGGAGTATCAAGGCTTCTCTCTCCTCCAGTATTTATGGTGTGAGCAGACATGGGAGACAATTAGAAGCTGTATAATCAGCAGTGCCAGAGGCAGGGCTTTCATGTGCGCGCACTCGGGACTCTGGGGAGGGGTTATTACCATACGAAGCATCTTTGGCTCAGCTTTGCTCAGCCACAGCTCTGTGCCTCCCTTTTCCAGCCCCCAAACCGGGAGGAAATCCAAGGGGGATGCACAGAGACAGCCACAAAATGCGCTTGAGAAGCAAAACTTCACTTTGTCTTTCCCTGCCATTGCGTTTGATGTTTCATTTTCCTTCTCCCCCTTCGTTTTATTGATTCTTCTCTTTTTTAAGGCACTTTTGGGTGCATATTCCAACACTCCAGTTTCTTCCCATGCATATTCCCCTCTTTAGGTTGCTGCAGAATGCATCCCCATTGCAGAAAACGGGGAAAACAAACACCATACCATGGCCAAGGCATCATAGATGGGGTGATGAGGAGCAAGCAGGAGGGAAAGACCAAGTCCAAATGCGCTGCATATCCCCTACTAGAAGGGACTTGGCTTTTCCTCCTCTAAAACCTTTCCAGGATCGATGGGGACCCCCATTTTGTGCTCTATTTCCTCCACCCTAATGTCAGGGAATGAGAAAAAAACCCCAAATGAACCAAAGCGATTCAAGTCCCTTTCAACCGCAACAGTTATTTCTGGCAGGAGCAGCAATGTCATTACCCTGCTTAACTCCACATTGAATTGCATGAAATCGGGAATGATTTATCAAGTTTTCCCTCAGAAATTCCCCCAGAGGGAAATGATTGTTATCCCAATGATAACAACAAAAAGAAAGGAATACGAACGCATCGCAAAGCAAAAGAGATTCCCCCATCCTGGAAGTGTGTTTCAATCATCAGAAAGATTTGAGTGGTAAAGAAGAGGGAAACCTTAATATTCCATAAAACCCTTCCAATGGCTCCAACATGCAAAACCCAGCGGGACCTTTGCCACACTTAGTCCAATAAATATCAGGTTGATGGGCCCTTTGGGCCATGATTATGAATAGTGATGGAGAGATGAAGCAGAAACCCAACAGCTTGGTTTTAATGAGAGCTGTCTAGAGAATGCCATTTTGGATCTGTTCAGCAAACCAATCCCTTTAATGCCTCACGTTCCCCTATCCACCCCAATCTCTCTTCCACGAGGTATGCCCAAAGTGCCCAGAAACATCAATTGGGAGATGTCAGAATGAACTATCTCAGCTTTTCACTTCAAACCTGAGCGTTCTGCTTGGAAATGTTGCTGGTTGATAATTCAATAAGCCAATATAAAGCATCTTATCTGGCAGTTTTCTGTGCAAAATGGGCAAAAGTCTACTTTTCCCATCAGGTTGGGTAAAACCCTCTATTTTCTTAGGGACATCTTTAGTCATATTCAATCACCTTTTGTCCTAATGGTATCTCTGCTGAGTCTCCTTAGAGGAAATCATTGCCCGCTTAGGAAACAGGAGCTTACCTCCAGTTACACCCTATCCAAAACCATTAATAAGCTTGAAAACACCCAAAACAACTCCCAACATAGGAGCACCACATATCCCTTAGCTAGGTCATGCCACACAAAACACACTAGCTGCATATGTAAGCTCATTACTATCTCCCTGCCTATGGGAAGCAGCATCCCAGGGCTCCTCCTTCCCTATATTAATGGCATGTCACCCCAAAGTAAGAGCAACGCTGGGGGTTTTTTGCAGCTGCAGCCCATAACTCACTTTATTTTGCTGCAGGAGCAGCATCATTATCTTCCCAGGGTCTCTCTGTATGCATACACGTGCAGATGCATGAGGAAAAGATGTGCTTTGCTTGATGAGCTCATCGAGATTCTAATCTCACAACAAATAAGGCATGGCATCGAGATGGACGGCCCGACCAGAAAATCCATATTGATTATTAGGAGCAAATATGCAGGATATAGCTGACAGTTCTAAATCCTTTTGAGATCCTGGGAGAAAAATGACAGTTGGATACTTCCAATATGGCAGCGCTGATTCAAACAGCTTCATCACCCACTGGATCAACAGGGAGTTTGGGGAGGTGCAGGGAGCTCAGTCTGGGAGCAGAGAGGGGAATGCTGTGTGGGTTTATAGGGTTGCACTGGGGACAGTTCCAATAGGGATTTCGGGGGGCTTTAGGCTGTCTGATGATGTGTTGTATGGAGACGAGCATTGAGTGTGTAGGTGCTGCAGGTTGAAGGGACCACTGATGGGAGATGCTTGAGCCTGCTTGGATTGCTGAGCAGTTCAAAATGCCATTCTCTATATAACTCTCATTAAAACCCAGCTGTTGGCTTTCTGCTTCAGCTCTCCAAGCATTCATAGAATAGCAAGGATTGGAAAGGAACTTAAGATCACCTAGTTCCAAACTCCCAAATAATCAAGAATAAAGCCTCCCCAATGGAAAAGCATCAGGCAGGCAAGGTGCAGGAGGAGTCACAGGGTACCTGCATGCAGTCCCTGTGTGCATCCACATTAAATACACATTCATGCAGTGAAATGCAGGGATTTGCTCCCCCTTGCCTTGTTTAAACTTCACCCTGGTGATGGGGAAAAGGAGTTTTCCTGCCCAACACCTACCGTATAGGGAGCAAACAGGGGGGTTCTCCCTTACCTAATGCCTGTTTCCTCATGGGGCACAGGAACACAAGTCCTCCTCCAGGATTACAGGCAGCATTTCCCATCCTCAAGTACTGAGTTTCAGGAATCCATTTCACCACTGTCCTTCGCTCCACACTAGCCCGGTAGCACACACATACACACCCCAGTGTTATCTCTCCCCCTGCATCCTGCTTATCACATTACCCTTATTGTTCATTTACACTGGCAAAGGCGCTATCCATGCAGCTGCAACGTGAGCAATGCCAGGGGGAAGCCTTCCACCCGGGAATGACACTCATTACACGTGTATCCATGGCCTTCCACCTCCCCATCATAGCACGAGCATCGGGAGGCACAAAGCTCTATGGAGCTGAGGAATGGGGTTTGTCAGCGTTCAGCACGTTAGAGGAGAAAGCATAATGCGTCCTGGCAGTCAATCGAATATGACATGATAATGAATGTTAACATCATGTGCCCCCCTTTGCCACCAGAGAGAAAAGTCATGTTAGATTACAGCTAAACACCATGCCAGTGGGAATGCCATTTGCTTCCTTTCCTCTTCTCCAGGCTTGTTCCTCACTCACACAGCAAAGGACAGGCTCTAGCAAGCCCAAACCATGAGGCTCCGCTCTAAAGGATGCATTCAGAGCCAAACTGGGAGGTGAACCCCTCTGCTCAATCCACCTTTAAGCACAGAGCCAGTTCAGGGTCCTAAAATAACCACAGAAAGGCTTCTTTTTGCTGTGCAATCCTCCCCTTGCATGGTGTTACTCAGGACCACGCAGCACCGATGCTGCACAGGATGCTCTTCAAGGCTTACACTCCTAATGCAAGAAAAGGAGCCCCACAACAGCCAACAAAATGCTGTGGGAATGGAGAAGTGCATTTGGCCATAGAGCATCTCTCAGTGGGAAGCCCTAGAGGATGCCACATTCTCCAACTCTTTGTGGATACAATCTCCCTATCAAAGATGCTCTTTCATCAAGCAGTAGAAGAACTAGGAATCTGGGGCTTTCCCTCACTTCCAGACTCCAATAGCAGAGAACACAGACCCTCAGTACCATGTGCAGCTCCCTTGGTCCTACCTGATCCATCACCACCTTGCTCCCACCTCCCAATAGTTCCACTTAGGGCAAAGAAGCGGTTGAGCTTTTCAGTTGTACATTTAAAAGCACAACCCCCAAATCTACCCCTGCAGACACTGCAGCCTGTTGTAACAACTGGATTTGGGGGGACTGCGGGATGCAGCACAGCTCCCTAATGCTGCAGCAACACACGCTGGAGCCGTTGTCCCCCCACTGAGTGCCTGGAATAACCCAGAAGCCCGGCTGCAGACACAGCATGATGCAGACACATTAAGAGACACGCTGCTCACATTGCAGATGCATCGATCACGCCGGTCCCTTTGCAGGGACATGCTGATATCATCCCACATCTCAGGAGATGAGTTAGAGACATCAGAGCTAGCCCTCGGAGGATGCTTTGCCCTCTTAGCTTTAAGCAAAGACCAAAAGCTGCTTCCTGCCTTATTGGAGATAAGAACTGAGCTACAGCCACAGAGCAGTGATCCTCACATGAGAGGATGCCTCAAGGCAGCCCGAGCCAGGCTTAATGCTGCTGCTTGGGGATATCCTCAGGTCCCTCACCATGGTCCTAGCTACCCTTGCAGTGCCTCCACATCCCCAGCATCCTGCCTCTCATCCCATAACAGTGCATTAACTCCATCATCCTCAGTGACCATAGAACGGTTTGAGTTGGAAAGGACCTTAGGATCATCCAGTTCCAACTCCATGCCATGGGCAGAAAGGTTTCACACTAGACCATGTCACCCAAGGCTCGGTCCAACCGGGCTTTGAACACTGGGTGCAGCATTTACCATGGGTACCATGTGTCAGCACCTCACCACTGTCTCAGCAAGGAACTTGCCCTGTTTCAGTTCAAACCCATCACCCCTTATCCTACCCCTACAGTCCCTGATGAAGGTCCCTCTCCAGCATCCTCGTAGCCCCCTTCAGACACTGGAAGCTGCTCTGAGGTCTCCATGCAACTTCTCTTCTCCATGCTGAACAGCCCCAATGTTCTCAGCCTGTCTCCATACAGGAGGTCCTCCAGCCCCTGCGCATCCTTCGGCCTCACTCCAACAGCTCCACATGCTTCTGATGTTGGACACCAGAACTGCACTCAGTGCTGCAAGTGGGATCTCATGAGAGCAGAGCGGCAGCATCACCTCCAAGGAAAGCCTTTCCCAAACCATATCCTCCCCTGCATCCCTCATCCCTAAGCATCCTCCATCACCTCCACCCTGCTCCTCACACCCATCCCTGCTGCTAAGAGCCAGGAAGATGAAGTTGGGGTAAACTTGCTCCCGGTGCCATAGGCACGATCCACCTGTGGTTGCCAGCTCAGTGGGCGTGAAGGGGCCGTGAAGAATACAAATGGACTCTTTCACTTAGCAGGAGGCAGGTAATTTCTTTTGTCCCCGCTGATGCATTATTGATTGTGATGAATGTCAGAGCAGGAGCCTGTTCCAAAAGCCATTAAACAATAATTTCATCTCCGGAGGGTAATTGATTGTCAGAGGGAGCAGCTTTGCCACTTGCAAAGTGGCACTGACGGGAGATGTTTGTATTTGGGTGGGGATGGAGGGAGTCTTGGGCAAACTGCATGATTTATTCAGCAGACATGGAAAGAAAGAGTTGGGAGCGCACTGAAAGCAAGAGGCTGACCTCTTCCAAGCTGCTGGGCAAAGCCAAGAGCCAGCCTGACCCCAGCATGCTCCTTCATGCTTTGCACAACACCCTTAATGGCATTCTTCTGGGGGCTGCTTGGCTCCAGTGACACCCCCAACCCTGACTCACCGCCACCTTTGTTATTCCGGTCTGTGGTCCACATTAAATTGCTTTTCCTGATGGCATCTTACATCCTGCCCTGCTTCTCTGCTAATGCACTGCCAGCCCAGCCCATGCAAGCACCCAAGTGAGCCCACTCCAGTGACCCCAAGTGATCTAACCAGCATGTGTGTTTCACTGATTTCAGACCATATATAAGACTACATCACATCTGTATGAAAAGAGCAATGCAAGAAGCAGCAGGGTCCAGATTTGGGAGCTGAGATTTGTACTTAGCGGCATCCAGCTGGATGGTGGCTTCAGCAAGAGGAGAAGGAGAAAGACCCTCATCACCCCCAAGGAGGGAACCAGAGCCCAACGGGCTCAAACATCATCAGTGGTTGAACACGAAGCCTCAACAGCCATTTAGCAGCACTAAATGGAGACACAGCTTGGCAAAGGAACATGGCACTGCTGCCCCATCCCTGGCAGTGCTCAAGGCCAGGTTGGACACAGGGGCTTGGAGCAAGCTGCTGTGATGGAAGGTGTCCCTGCCTGTGGCAGGGGGTTGGAGCTGGAGGAGCTTTAAGGACCCTTCCAGCCCAAGCCAATCTGATTCTGCCCCCAGCCATGCACAAGGGCTGTGATGGGAGCAGCATCCTCACCCCACCTCCTGCAGTGAACAAGGAGAGACAAATCCCACTGTCAGGAGGAGAAAGGGAGTTTATCCGTCTCCTCCATGGCTGTGAGGGGTGGATTTATCATGGATTTCCCTTTCCCCAGTGTTTTATTCAGTTCATTATCTTGTCAACTGGAATCATCCAGCTCCCCCCAGCACACTCCATCACTCCCAAACCCTTACAGGAACCACGCATGAAACCCGGTTCAAGCAGCCACATGATGCCCACATCTGATCTAGGAAGCGACAGCTCCTTGTGGAATGGGGAATAGGTTGGAATGGAAGCTGGGAGCATTTGCTCCTCACTGGCATCTCGGCACCAAGCTGGGAAAGAGCATCCCTAATTCCAGTTGATGCTTTCAATTGGAGACTGCTTTTGTTTCTTTGGTTGCTTTTCCACCTAGAAACGCTGCTAGGAACTAGAAAGGAAATCCTGTCCTTTGGGTGCAAGGAGAGAGTATTGCTGAGTAACTCACCTTTAAACACCTTCCCCATGACAGGCTGGTTGCAAACCACATCAGAACAAACTACCAAGCCCACAAAGGGCTGGAAATGGTATCCTGCAACTGCTTCAGACAGCGCCTTTTGCCTTCATGTCAACACGAGGCCTGCAAGGATTTCTAACAGGATATATTTCCAACAAAACCCAAACCTCTCCCTACTGCTCAACCCTCAAAGGAGCAAAAAACATTGCTGAAGTGTCTGTTCTAAGGAGGAAAGAGTTTTGAAGCTGTAGCTCTGCTGTGTTGAGGTCAGCATCTTCAAGCAGTATGAGGTGGGTGCGATGCTTCTGATTCTCCAAGCTCCCAATGACATCCCTGGCACCAAACACAAACGCAGGGCTGTTAATGCCAGCTTTCAAGTCAATAAATGATAGAAGATGGACAAGAACACAATCTGGGTCTTTCAAAGCTATTCCAAGCTAAAAGCATGGCCAAACCAAGCCAAGTAGCCTGGCAAGGAGATGCAGCAACCCATCTCCTCTCCCATGGGTTATGCTGCTGTGACACCCCATTTGCAAGGGGTTTATTTGCCAGGATATCTTCATAATTGGGGTAAACAACCTTTGGTTGTGATGAGCATTGACAAGCAAGTTCCTGCCCCATTTAATTGCTTATTTATCCCCCTCCTGGCACCATAAGCATCTCGCAGCTACACCCTGATAAAGGAATAGCGGCTGCATCACCAGTCCCTGCTCCTGCACAGGACACAGACAGGTCCTTGACGTTCAGAAGCACACCTTGAAAGTTCAGTGTGAATCTTCTGGGTTTATTTGTTTTCATTTCTCTTCTCCATTACTTTCCCCCAAATCAATACCATTATTTGAATAAAAATGCACTATGTACCCGAGCAAACACCATCCAGAGAATACCAATTGCATGCTCTGCCTTGAAGTGAAGCCATCCAGAGGGAACGTAATCCTCCCGGGGAGCAAGAGGCCATCAAGCCTTGATACCAGCACACCACCGAGCCACGCTCCTTGCAGTGCACTGAAGGGAACAAAGAAGAAAAGCAAAGAACCACATCCTGACTTCAAAAGCCTCCCTGTTTCAAAGCGTTGCTTGAGCATTAACTGACTTGTCTTCCCAATGCCTCTTTGTGGTAGGTACTGTTTGCTGTGCTGCAGAAGCAGCTTGGTTCAAGCCCCAGCCCTAAGCTTTGCTGTCTCTGTGGTTTGAAGCTGGTGCATCCAATGCTGCTATAGTGTCCGGGTTCCCTGGGTACCAATCTGCCCTTCCTGGGAGCTGATGGGCTTTGCTACGGTAGAGAAGGGGCAGCACAGAATCATGCAATGCTCAGGGTTGGAAAGGACTTAAAGATCATTAGATGACTGCTTTCCTCATCAGCCCCAGCCCTCAGATCTATTAATCTAATGCAGATAGAGTCAAAGAAACAACACGCATCCTTGCGCTAAGCCCGTGCTTAAAGGCAAGACATGAAGTACAAGGGTGGTCTCACATGAGGACACAGGATCCAGTTAAGACATCAGAGCAGCTCCCAGGGTCTGAACGGGTCTATAAGGATGCTGGAGAGGGACTCTGAATCAGGGACCCAAGGGAGGGAAGCTGATGGAAAGCACCAGCTCCATGTCTAGAAGATGAAGTGATATATCCCAGCTGATGCTCAGCGCTATCAGCATTTTACGAGCTTTGGAATCCAGTTATTTAGCCAGTATTTTACTTAGCTCCAGTTTAGATTTGAAAACCTGACCTTCTCCAAGCACATCCCTGCACTGCATTGCACTTGGCCTCCTTCAGCTGACCTTCCAGGCACCAGTTTGTTCTGTTATTTGTTCATTTGGACTATTCAGAAATCAATGAGAAGATGGGGCTCCCTAAGTAGACACGTAAGGCACTCCCATGGCTTTCAAAGGCAGTTTCCACATACAGCAAGAGGCAAACGACCAGGAGCAACTTTCCTCCTGGACAGGAATGGTTTAAATCAGGACACAAAGCAGCCTTGATCCTTCTCCTGTTGTTGAGATAGACTCATGGAACAGTCTGGGATGCAAGGATAGGAAATTGCTTCCACCCGGGATTGGAGCAGCAGTCGGGATGCTCAGATGCAGATTAGAGCCCTTCCAGACTTTCCAGAGGGGAAATCACTGTTTGATGATGGGAAAAACCCAAGGACAGAGCAAGGCATCAACTGCCTGGCTGGTCAATTCCATCTCTAAGAGCAGCAACACACACAAGCCACAGGGCAAGCACATGTATGTATACACACGTGCAGTGCGCATCCCAATGCTGGCAGTTCCCTAACCACATCCCAGCACAGAAAGCACATGGTAGGCATGAAGTCACTGTCCCCCTCCTCACAGCACCTGCCTGAAGGAGTAATAGAGGAAACAATTGTGTTTTAATAAAGAAAACTGGGTTAGTTGGGTTTATTCATTAAGGAATGGGAGCAGACGCCCATGGGGAATGATTTACGCCCGCAATTTGGAAGATGATTTCTCCATTGATCAACCCCAGTTTGTTTTCTTGTAGCTTCTGTCAGTTAGAGGGACTAGCACTGAGTTGGGCAAATGAATAGGCTTTAAGTAGAATCCTCCTATGGAGAGGGGCCTGGCAAGACTTGGTGCTGATGCAAAACCTCACTGAGTCGAACTTTATCCTTATGCAAGGCCTTCAGCATCATCTCAGTCCCACTAAAACTAAGATTCCTAAGCTCCCTCTTTCCAGTCATGAGCAGTCATTTGAGAGATTTAAGGGTTTATTCTAAAGGATTTTGCATCCAGTTCTTGTTTCATCTCAAGTGGTTTTCTCCATTCTGTGCCCTGCTCCTGTGTTCCTGGACATGCACCTCCTATGATGGGGATGGCCACCAGCTTGTCAGCAGAAGGCAGAAAGCTATAGGGAAAGCATCATGCAGAGCCCACACATCCGGAGCAGCATTGCTGTGCCTGACCAGGACAGAGATCAGCCAACACAGGAGCAGCCCATTGCTATCTCCCACATGGTTATCACTGCAGAGCATCCCAAGCCCTCTGTCAAGGCTGAGGGTGCTGGCACCCATCAGCTTGCACACCCTCTGAGTGTGGCTTGATGTGGGACTGCCTCTCAATGCACACCCTGCCCTTGCAGCACAGCTGATGGATGGGGCTGCACACTCTCCTTATCAGCTCCAAGTCAAGCAGCAACATCAGCCCAGAGGGGCTGGAGCATGCCCATGCTGAGGCAGGCAGGGTATAATCACACAGGCTCATCTCCTCTCCCAAAGCCAGCTTTTAAGGACCATTTAAAGGCACTTTCCTTAATCTCAGCGTTTGCAGCAGAACCCAATAAATCACAGAGCAGCTCTCCCACTGAACGCTCCGCACTCCCTCGATTTTCCCTCCAAGCATCTCTTCCGGCGTGCTGGACCTGCTATGGAACACACGAGCAAGGCACAGGGTCCCTGCCATGCACAGCATGGCTGCAGAGCTGATCCTACGGATGCAGCAAGGAATACGGCTCATCTCTGCAAACATCAGGACCTATTCGGTCTTGAATGAGATATGTACATGGCAGCGTGATATTAAATTACAAATCAAATAGTACAAAGGCTTTTAATTACACACCAAACACAAGCTGCTGTCAGGGAAGAGACACTGGGCTCAATGGCCCATCAGGCTGTTCCGCTCTGGCAATTCCTATCTACCCGGTAAAAGTCCAGGAAATTGGATCCGTAATGGGAACGGGGGCCTTTCACCTCCAGCCCAGCCATTCAAATCCAGCCCTGGAGGGAGAAGGAAAGTCATTACCGATGTGATATGGGGCAGCAGCCGCTGTGAAATGAGTTGGTGGGGCTGCAAGCCCCAAGGAGCACCAGGGTGACAAGGGCTCCACGTCACAAAGGCATCAGGAGAGGGACAGAGCATCCTCCCGGCTCCCTGCAACCAAACTGCATCACTTGGTCCTAGGAGGGATGCTGCAGACCCTGCTCCCAGCACATGGGGTCTGGATGAGTCCCCCTGCATGTGTTCAGCAGCATCTCATCCCCTTCCATGTACTTGGAACACTCAATGCATTGCCCCTTCTCATGTTCCCCACAGCACAGGCAGTTGGGTTTAGCAGAGACAGAGTACATGTGGATGCTGGTTGGTTTTAATGGCCTCTCACTGCAAAGACCTCTTCAATGGGTGCATTTATACCCTCACAGCCCCTCAGGGAGGTGGTAGAGCATTGCACTCAGCATTAAGGCATCACAGCACAGAGAGACAAGGGGCTTGATGGCAACTGCAGGACTTAGTGGCAGCACTAGGTAGCAAAGAGAGAGCATCCACATTAACAACTCTCTTTGCTCTATCCCCCCACAGCAGCAGGGCTTGCAAAAGGGAAGGAGAGGCAAAAGGAGAGCTGAGGGCTTCACCAGCATCCTTCAGTCCAAATACATGGGAAAAACAAGGAAAAAGAAGGGAAAAAAGGCAGCTGAATGCCATGGTTCCTGGACATGTTACAGCAATCCACACGCCACCCGCTTTGGTACCCAGGCTGCAGCATCTGCAAAGCTCTGCCTCCAATCTGTAAGGCTAATTTGTTCAACAGCTTTCTCATCCCTTGGGAATGGGGTCATTGGTCACAGAAGATTGATTAAGCTTTTGGTGAATCAACGTTAATGAAAATCAACACTAATGAGTGTTTTTTATGGCAGCCCTATAAAAGAGAAAAAGGCATTAGGACAGGTACACAAAGTTAACAGCCAAGCAAATCAACAAGGTCCTGTTCTCCTTTAGCCCCTCATCCTTCCTGCTTCCCTTTGGAACACCAGCTGGCAGACAGGGACATCACACACATCCCTGTGGATGGGATGCTCATACTGCCTTCAGTCTCTCACGTTTCTGCAGTCTCATCTTCAGCACAAGCTGTGTAAGATTAGACTCCATCGTGGTAGTGACAAGCTGAATTTAGCTTTAGATATCGGGAATTCCTGGCCTGGAATGGGATTCTTTGATGCTTACTTATCCTCCCTTGCACCAGAGGGGAATTCAACTATAAATGGCAGCAGGTTTTTCTTTCTGACCTCTCACTGCTTGCAAAACAAGCAAAAATATAGGAACAAAAGGCAACCCTAAAGTGAGTAATTGATTTCTGAAGGCTGCAGTTAAATGCCTGCTTTAGGGCAAGGAGCATCAACAGATCAGACCTAAAGCCTCCCCTTGCCTCCCTCCAAAATGCTGCTTGACAGGGTAAATCACAGCTAATCGAATCCATGCCCCTTCAGCTGTGGCATCAGGGCTGCAGTGCCTCAGCTTTGGGACCAGCGCTGCCATAGCATGGCAATGCCTGGCAGAGGTTTCTGCCACTTCCCAAGGTGCTTCAGCACATCTGATTTCTCCAAGCCATCCTTTAGAGGCTCCAGATGTAAACAGGATCATTGCAGGAGGCTTCTTGTTATCAGGTATCATTCAACATAATGTGCTTCAATTGCAGTCAGCAGGGCAATGCCAGGGATGAGAGAGGGGAAAGGCAAGGGCTCTGAACTTGGATAGAGAGAACAATCTATTAAAAGGGAATTGAGCTTCTGACATAGAGCCATCAAACCCTGGTCTCTGCCTCCAGGTTCTTGTAACCTTTCAAGGACAGGAGAAGCCCAGGTTGAAGCCCTTCAACCATATTAGAGTATTTCATTTCTATTAGATGAGCTCTTGTACCAACCCCATTTGGAGCAGGAGAGTCAAGACACTGACAGCACTCATAACTTGGAACTCTGGGTCACTCACTCCAATCACCAATGGGACATACGCACACCAGAAAACCCCTGTTTTAAGGCAAAGCACAAAGCCTTGCTAGGCTTTGACAGGGGAGAGATGTGCAAGACACCCAGCTGGGAATTCCCTCCTTGTCACAGGGATGAGAGTGAGGAAGCAGCTTGGGGATTTCTCTCTTCGCATCCCTCCCTCGCAGCACCATCAGTGGTACCCAGCACAAGCAACGCCAGTGCCTCTGCATTGGAAAGGCTCCTGCAGGCATCCCTATGAGCCATGCATGGAGAGTAATCCTTCCAACACAGACCAATCTAACCCTATGTGTCCCAACACTGACCACAAATACACAGCCCCTTCTCTGTTTTAGCTCTTATCCACACTCTCCCTTGTTCCTGCACAAGCTGAGAAAAGCAGGGAAAGATGAATTCCAAGGAAAACCGATAAAACAAGCAGGACAGTTGCTTTTTGAGGACTCCTAGCCATTGAAAGAGCTGCCTTCCCCCAGCCTCCTGTGTCACTGCTGATTGAGTTCCTCCTCTTCTCAGCTCCACGCTCTGTTTGAGTATCTTGTCTCCTTAGTATTACTGCCGCACTTCCTTTTCATATGCCTGAAACATATACTATTGTGTTCTGACTTTTAGGTTTTTGTGCAGGGATCCCTTTCATGTCTCATCTTCTGTAAGGCCCTTTTTTCTTGGCAGTCAAGTGCATGAATGTTTGCTGCCAGGAGATTTTGCTCCTATTGTATTCCAGGCATATTATAATTTATCCCCCTTTTTCTTTGCTCTATACTGTCTGTGAGGCGTCCCATTGGTATTTTTTCCACGCTAGCATGACTTTGGCCACGTGGATGCTGCTTGCCTTCCTCCTGCCCTTGTGTGCCTGAGAAAAGCCTCAAGCAGGGGAATGGGAAGAAGGCTGAGAGCTGGGGCAGCGCTGCTTGGGGTCGTGATGGAAGTAATCCTCTTTTCCCCACATTCCATGTGGTTTTATTGCCAGCATCCCTTTTGCAGAACTAGGACACCCAATAGCAGAAGAGCCCAGGCCACAATGCAAATCACACCAAAACCAAGCAAAGCAACCAGGGATTTCTGTCCCAGGGTTTGACAAAGGACTTCTATTCCTGACCAAAATTGCCACCCAAATTGACCTAAATCACAAATTCGGCTGCTTACAGCAATCTTATGGCTGCTTCTTGGAATCGTTTCCAGTCTTAGCAGCAGCAAAAGGCCCCAATGAGCAAAACCAACAAGGAGAAGCTTATCTAAAGGAAGCCAAGGGCACAAGCCTGAGCAAGGAGGAGGGATGCACGCAATGGGCAAAGGATGCCCCATGCTTCCTCCCCTATCCATACATGCTTCATTCCAACAACTCCTGTCTAGATTTAGCCAGAAATACCAGAGATAAAGTTTTCCTGCTTGTGTTACAGTGAGTTCTGCAATGCAGGAATGGGCATTTTAGTTGTTCAGCAGCATCAAACCTTCACTCTTCATCTGTCTGCCAGCTGAAGGAGTCCTTTCCACAGCTCATCCTGGCTCCTAAAGCTCTGCTCTTCCTCACACCCAACACCCCACCTCTCTATGGCATAAAACACCCCTCTACAAGCCCTCCATCAGCCTTCGCTGCTCCACCAGCACAACCCCATCCCGCCTCACAAGCGGCAGCCTCAACGTATGGGGTGTTTCTAAATCCCTCTGGCCTCTAGAATGGAAAACATGAGCAAACCTGGAGTTTACCCAGCTTCAAACAGCTCTACGGGGGGCCAAAACACTGAGCAGCTTCTGGAGAGATTAGTTCTCCCTTAACACGCTTTGTGATCTCTATCAGCATCCCTCAAAGTGCAGCTCTGTTTCCCATTTGTTCTTTGGACCCTTCTCCTCAACTCTTGGACTACTTCTGGTTTGGGGTTGTTATGGCAACTCTGGGTCTCTGCGGGCATCCAACACTCCTGCTTTGGCTGTAAACTGCAACACCAGCTGAATACAAATGGGGTTTGAAATCCTCCTTGCTTCTCAGCCTTGATAAATTCCCCTACAAAGAGAGCTGTCCCATTGGTTTGCTCTGATTCTTGTTACTCAAGGAGCCAGCATAGGCAAAGCAGAGCCTGTGGTAGGGAGGAAGAGACGTGCTTTAAGTCAAGCCAGCACACAGGAGCTGGAGCAGGACTTCATCACTAAGCAGACATAAATACATCGTGTCACCCACTTCATCTCACACTCACTGTGCTGCTCAGCACTACGTGAAGCCAGACGCATCACAGGAGTCAAGCTAAGGACAACTCAGCCCGTTCCACATGAGGATGCTCAAGCAGGGCTTGGGACCACTTAAAGAAGCCGACACAAGAACACACCTAGATGCCAAAGCCAAGGTCTTTCCTCCACTTTTGCCCATTTGGCCTCATCACCTCCAGTGCAAGCGCTCAGATAATGGATATTAAGAGCTCAGGGACACAAAAGCTGCTTCCACCAAGACATCCTGCACCACCAAGACATGGCAGCAGCACAGCTGGTCCTCAAGCATCTCACCTCAAGGAGATAAAGATGCTCCTGGCCCCTTCCACTCTATTTTTCATTAGAATCAATGAAAACAATGCTCTGAACTCCATTCCTTTATGGCTTTTGTGGCTATGTCATCTCATCACTGCTATGCAATGAGCCCCATTAGAACGTGGACGCTATTTCTGAAGCCTTCATTCATTCTGCACAATGTCTCTTACACAGGGACAGAGCGGGGGGGGCTTTGCACTTAAAGGCATATTCATACACCCCAAACGCTGTGCTTTGCACAGCAAAGACCTTCCCTACAAGAACAATGCATTCCCAACCAGAAAACCCCCCAAACCACAGGTCTCATCCACATATGACCCATCACATGTGTCCAGTCATGCCTATGCTGCATTTGAAGCACTCCAGGAAGGATATCCAAGCCCTCCATCCTCAAGGACATGCCCTGCAGCCAAGCCTCGGCAAGTCCTGGGGTATTTTGGCTCAGCCATGAAAGTATTAAGTGTGGTCTACACTAAAGCACAGGAAACGCCTGGAGGCTGGAAAAGGGGTGACCCCATTTCCCCCTATTCCCCAAAGCAAGGTTCTCCTTTTCCTTCACATATTGCCATAGCCTCAGGAGGAGGATGAGGACCAAGTCACTGCATGACACTCACAAAGTGCCTGTTGATGGAGAGCTCTTTGCCAAGCCAACTGAGGAGGGACCTGCCATCAGCTCCCAGCCTGTGGGAGATCAATACTGTAATTGGGCCTGTTTGTAGCACATGAACTATTGTAGCAATAGGGGTAATGGAAGCAGGGGAGGACCAGGATAGGCATAGCAGGGCTTGCTGCCCTCTGCACTGCTGTGATAACATGGGGGACAGAGGCCTCCTTGGCTGGTTCGGGGTGGAGAAGGTGGGCATGGGGTTGTACCATTGCCTGCATCCCCTATGCAGCAGATGCTGATTGGAGTCCTTCAACAGCTCTTTTTCAACTGCAATACGGATTTAAGCACAGGAAATGACAAATAAACCTTAGAGTGTTTTTAGTGGGGCAAAGAGGAGGGAGAAAACCCATCAGCTGCTTAGATTTGGAGGAAATGGAGAAAAATCAAGTGATGCAAGTGGCAGTGATCAATAAAGCATCGGGAGCCTGATACTGAGACCTCTGCTCAGACTGGGAGTGCAATGAGGCAGCTCATGATGGGAACCCCCCCAAGCATCACAGACATCCATAGGGAACAGACTCCCCCTCCCTTGTTCATCACCTTAAAGGCTCCTTTAAGTCTTCCATCAACCAGCCCACAAGAGGGAATGAGCATTAGCTCCATCGTACAGAAAATAAGGAGACGGAGGGTCCCCGAACTCTGGGAGCATCCCCAGCACAGGCATTTGACCTCCAAGTAGCAATCCTATCCCTTCATCCCCATCTACAGAGGACCAAAGCATTGAGCTCCTTCAGCTTCTCCCTCCTTTTGGGATGCAGCAGCATCTCCTGACTTCACGTGTGCTAAAAGCATCAAGTTTGGGTAAGTCAAGCTTTGGGTGCTCAAGCTGCATGGGCACTGTCTGCCACCTCGTGGGCAGCAGGAGGAGAGCAGAAGTCCCCTTCAGAGCATCTTCCTCCCCTTTATCAGCACAAAACCTTGATCCCAAGCCCATGGGCTCCCCCAGCGCACAGTATCACTTCAGAGGTCATCAAGCCGGCTGTACATTGGGGTGAATTATTCATAGGCCGGTATCAAATATTAACAGCAGCCTTGTATTGACATATTCTTTGTATATTCAAGAGCAGTAAATGGCTCTTTCCCTTTTGCCTCCTCTGGACTGTTTCCCAAGCAGCCCGAGGGCCTGCTGATGTGTCATGCTGTTTAATTGCACCTTTACACTCCTCTACGTGCTCTCTCTGGATGGAGATGAGTTGGGAGCACAGAAATCATCTGGGCTGTAAATTTCTGGTCCTTTCCACCAAGGAAAAGCTGCATTCCAGCCTCTCCTGGCTCAGCATCTCAGGAGCAAATCCTGCTGCTGGTATGGAAGAGCAATGTGAGTTCTTTGCTCTTTGAGATAATGGGGTCTTCTGCTCTCCCCTGTAGGTATGATATGGGAGAAGAGGAAGGCATCTATCCCATCATCTATTCCAATTACCTTTCTGCCTCCATCCCCAGGAGCCATAGAACACTGAAACCTTGCTCCTGCAAGGTCTCAGCTCCAATTCCCAAATCCCATCATCCCAAGAAAACACCACAGTCCCTGCTCTTGAGTCACCTCCACTTCCATGGAGCCTGAGCCTGCCTTTCCTCCTCCCCTGACACCCACAGAAGCCTCCAGAGAGGGAAGAAAAAGGGAATACATGAATACACCAGGCATCATTTCCACGGGAATCTGCAATGCAGATGGGCTTGAGGAAGCCAGTTGAGCCAGAGCACCCACCCCAGCTCCAAAGGATGGATCCAGACAGCATTGCCTGCTCCCAGCAGGATGGGAAGAGCCTGGGAAGGAAGCACCACTGATACCGGGGGGTTTGGGAGCTTTGGTACACTGGGATGAGGAGTTTGCCTCATCTTACTTGGTCCACATGTGCCCTGGAGATGCTCCATCGCTGGTGTCAAGCAGCACCAGCCACTTATCGACGCATTAAGGATCTCCTTAAGCTCAGTTAATTCCTCAGACGCCCTTTCAAAGGGGTAGATAAACACAATCAGGGAGCATCTCCCATATCTTCAGTCAGGCAGGGAGATAACACTTCATACCGATTGAGACAGTTTGAGCAATGGTTGCTGGCTAACATTTCCAGCACTCCAGTTTGCCTCCCAAGCTAAGAGACCTGGTGTAAACCCTGTGTAAGGACTCCCACCAAGCCATAGTGGGATGCTGCACACTCCTATTTCCAAGCACAAGTAACCATCCACAGGTTTCAGTGCTGTGACACTGATGCTTCCAGGATGGAGCAGCTAGATACATCATTACACCATGTCTATGCACAAGTCAGCCCAACTCAACCTACAGACTTGTCTTTACTGGATTCTTTATGGTAAATGGAAGTGGATGCTCTTTAAGGTCCCTTCTAACCCAAACTGTTCTATGAGAACATCATACTCAGCCAAGCACTCAGCTCCAGCATAGACTCATGGAGCCCTGTGTCTCAGCACAGCCCAAATCCACCTTTCAGGCCTTGGAATGCCGAGAAGCATTTGGATTCAGGGTTTTCCAAGGTCCAAGACAGACAACCAGGCCCATCTCAGACTCCTCCACTTGGCCGGGATGGACTCAAAGTACAACAGAAGATGCTTCTTTTACTGCCCATCTCACATCCTGCACCATAGGAGCCCTGAGACAAACAGGCAGAACCACAGCGAGCTGGGAGCATCTCAAAAGCCATAGCTGGCAAGGGAAGGAAGGAGGAATACTGGCAAATGACAGAGCCCTTATCTTAATTACAGGCTTATTTGCATTTAAATGAAGGTTATTCTATAATTACCACCAAATGTTTTGTGTTGCAGCTGAAATACCTCTCCATGGGCTGTCAAGCTCCTTCCCATTTTCATTTTCTCTTGCCATTCTTCTGCTTCCTAATCAGCTGGCACACACAGGGAGGCAATGCATGCCATCCTGCTCCAGCAACCGCTCCAGCCCACAGCTTCCCTTTGGGAACAGGGCCTTGGGTACCACCGCATCCCTCCCAGGGGAAAGGATGCAGCTCACTAGTGCTATGGGGAACAGAATCAACCCATAGCACCAACCAGGTTGGCAAAGACCTTCAAGATCATCAGGTCCAAGCAGCTCTCAAGTTCAGAAGGATGGAGCAGCTCTGAGGTTCAGGCATTGGGTTTTGCAGGTGCAAAAGCAGTGGTTTCTGTGCACACACACACAGAGTTTAGCTCAAACTTCTTGCAGCAGGGCAATGTGAAAGGCAGAAGCATGGGCAAGGTCATTAAGAGATCCAACTGAGGGAGAAAAGGCGTTTAGAACAAGAGCAGCATCTCAGACATTGGATTCTCAAGGTCCCTAACGCACAGTTTGCTGGAGACCAGCACTTCACCACGTCTCCAGTCTCTCCTCTTGTCTTTCCATTGCCAGTGGTTATTCCTGCAGGCAGGACAGAGACAAACCAGAACACAGGGAGGGATGTTTGCACTTCATTGCAATAGATGAAGCGCTCCCATTGAGAAAATAACACCCAATTACATCACTCAAAACAATCACAGCCAACAAACGCATGCAAATGAGCAACCTTCTGCTATTCCCTAAATTGTTATACCTTTCATCAAGCTCCTTTAACAATCTCTCACCAGCATTTT